>BMAU01006637.1:0-277500 GCA_019973935.1 Trichonephila clavipes
CCTGCACCGCCTTTACAGCAGAATCGGCTTTTTCTACCTACCGCCTACAACCGCCTGCAACCGCCTGCAACCGCCTGCAACCGCCTGCACCGCCTGCACCGCCTTTACAGCAGAATCGGCTTTTCTACCTACTATCGTGACATTATTCAAAAATATCAGAATTGTATTTTTTTTTAGCTTTTTTTTTTTTTTAGCTTTTTTTTTTTAGCTTTTTTTTAGAAGTGATCAATAATTTATCACAATTTAATCATTTTTTGTTTTAAAAAAGTAATGAGAGAAACTAGGAACAAAAAAAAAAAACTCTTGAAGTAGAGATCATTATATCATTAAGTACCAGTGGTGCACACAAGGGGGGTCCCGGGGGTCTGGACCCCCCCTAAAGCACTTGATTTTTTTTCCGATTGATTATAATTCTATAGCGCGTAAAATTTAATTAAGTATTTGTTATTAATGATTAATTTTATTAATTAATGCTAATTATTTATTCAATAATTAGTTTTTTACTGTGTTTTGTTAACGAAAATCGCCAAAATCAAAAGGAGCATGATACAAGAATGGTGAACTTTCGACCTCGGACCCCCCTTGATAAATTCCTGTGTGTGCTACTGTTAAGTGTACAATGTTGTTCAATAAGAAATGAAATCTCCAAAAAATATTCGTTGAACAAAAACTAACACAAGTACAAATTTTAATGATTGTGAGATTTATAAATAAATATTATTGTTTCATTACATCTATATAACAATAAGAAAAAATTTAAATACTATTTACGGGAAGGGAAAAAAATAACTACTAGCATGCCTTTAAAAAACTTCACGAATATTTGCTTGTAGTTATTATTTTCAATATTTATCTCAAAAGCAAAATTCATTTATTTTTTATAACAATCACTTACATCACTTACACAAGTTGATAACTTCATATTTCTCTTCTTAGGAAAACAAATTGATTTATATTTTTTCCCTACTGATATGTAAGCAATTTTTCGAAGTCTAGTTTACAATATTTCAACAACAACGCAAATCGATTAAATAGAAATAATTTAATGATTGCTTGACATTAATATATGTTTTTTTCTCCTATACTTCCAGCCTCTGTGCGTCAAAAAAAAATTATGTTTCATAAATCGTAATAAAGTTGTGATTACTAATTTCTTGGGATGAAATGGGAGTAGCACAAAAACCACGGGGGCGATAAACTGAGCTGGGATAATCAATCACAGCTGATTGATTGCCTGCTGATAGAAACATTCAAGAGAATCTCAATATACACAGGCGAAAATTACTTTTTTCTCCACCTACATTATGCTATTGTCCTAACTCAAGCTCTGGTTAGTTCTCAAAGCTTTTACATAGATATGAAAACCAGCTGTGTCAGCCATGATATAGGAAAATAAATTGTTTGAGTATCGCATTTTGAAATCAAAAGAATTTTCCGCTTTTAAAGAATTCGAACTAAGAATAATTTTAGATTGTTTTTTTACTTTTTCAGTTTCCTCAACACTTACTACTTGTGTGGCAAACAAGATTTGTTATCTTTTGTAATAAGAAAGAAAATAAACAGAAAAAAGCACTTTTACGAACACACATTACTACGTATTAATTGCATCTCATGCGAATTCATTGAACTTCTAAACATGCTTATATATATATATTGGCTCCGGAAGCCGAATGGTCATGGTCGCGAACTGGTGGACCATGTTCTTTCTGTCTAGTCATGGGTTCGAGCCTTGTTGTCACTAAAAATATATGTAGAAGGCTAATGTCCCATTTTCTCATGATTATTACAAAATAACCAAGCAATCTGAGAGACAAGATCATTTAAAATCTTTTCGTCAAAAGGAATTATATATATATATATACTAGCTGGTATACCCGTTCTTCGCACGGGTGAACTGAAAAATTAAACAACACAGATTGAAGGATAAAGAAGTTTTTAATGAGTTAATTTTACGTGAATTGCAAATTAAATTGGCGTAACTCAGGTAACGAAAAAAAAGAGAGAAATAAAACACCTTTGTTAAATTTTAAGTATGTAGGTCTAATAGCTGATAAAAAGGATTTTTTTTTATTTATAACTCCCCGTAACACTCTTGAGGGTTGATTTTTGAAAATACCTTCCTAAGCTGATCTCTGCTCAGCAAAAGTAACACATTGTTAAAAGTTTTGTGTAATGAACGCTTAAAATAGTGTAAATAATTTTTATCTGAAAGTATAATACATTAATATTACTTTCTGTAGTATTTATTTTATGTTAAAATTGTAATATTCGCAAGCAACGCCGTTTCTTAAATTATAATGACGATCCAATGAAAAACATAGCGAAATGTTAACGATAGAGTCAAGTTGGCAAATGCCTAGCTACTTTCATAACTCGAGCTTTATTAGAGCTTTGTAAGACCCGCCCTGTAGGGGAGCGATGCACGTTAATACTTTATTCACCGCATAATGATTTACTGCAGTTTTTTTCATACAATATTTTTTTGGATCACTACATTGAAAATTAAGGGATATACATAAATAAAATACTCCACTTTGGGAAATTTAATCCGTTAGAGCTAATAAATTAAATAAAGATATTCCATTGTAAAATTAATTATATATACCGTTCACTTAAAATAAGTATTCAAATCATTTTCTAAGGTCTTCATTAACATACAAAAACATAAGACACTTAAATTTTGACAAACTATTATTTCCGCTAAAATACTCATCATGGAACCCGTGCTACCATATATCTTGGAAGAGTGGATTTCAAAGAATATTCCTGCTAATTATTGGTAGAATATTCCTTCTAAGTTGGTGTGGTGTGGTAGTTACGAGAAAGGGGTGCCAGCTCAGATGTCGTCCACGTTACTTGACTATGGTTCAAAATTACGTGATCCGTTGCCAAAAGCCCTCGTGTAGCTGAACAGTGCAACATTAATATTCACTCACACTCCAAGAAATACAGAACAATAGTTATTGCGTTTTTAAGTGTAAAAATAATTATATCTGCCTATTCAATTAAAATTAAAGCGTTATAATAAATTTTGAAAATTTGTCCAAATGATGCAGTGTGAAAGAAAAAGCTTATTTACTTTAAGTATCAGAACTGATAAAAGCATTTATTTGGAAAAAAGATCAATTTCTTAATACCAAATGTGCATAATAAGATGTTAAAAAAACAATAAAATAAAGAGATTTATAACAACCTCTCCCTTCAAAACTTAGTTTGATTCTGAAATAAAAAAAAATAGGCATTTTATCAGAGGAATTAATTAGAAGCGAGCACCTTGCGTAGCCAAAACAAAAGGTTTTTCACAAACAAAAGATAGATATATGCAGACGTAGTTTTTTTTGCAGCGCATGCCAGGATTGCTAGCAGAAGACAGAATTTTTTCCTACTTACTTGACAAATATCGTTATATTTTTGACACTTTTCCCAAATCTTTATAAATTATAGCCTATGTGCTATTCTGATGTATAAGCTATATTACTGTAAAGTTTCATTAAAATCCATTCAGCAGTTTTTGCGTGAAAGACTAACAAAGATTTTCACAAACTTTCACATTTATAATATATATTAGATAGATAGATATATGAAAAAGAAAGCGTAGGTATATATACCAGGGATGGCGAACCAGTGGCACGCGTGCCATTGATAGCACACGACACAATATTTTGGGCATGCCAGCGATCAATTTGGTTTGCATTTTATTTCAAAATAACAAAGTTCACTATGAATTATTACGAACAAACGCAAGTGATCGGTCGTGAGGAGCACACTCGTTTGTTATTATCTTGCTTTAGTTACGTCGTGGACTACAATTCCTTATGGTGAAAAGTTCGTCTACGCATAGCATAGTCGATATCATTGACACAACTATATCTTAAAGTTTATTTGTGGAATACTTACGATTTTTAGCTGTTATTTAACATGGCCAGTTCAGCAAAAGAACAAAAAGTGCAAGATAGTAAGTGTAACAGAAAATTCCAAACTTGGTGAATCTAGAAGTATGGCGTTAATAGTAAAGGAGACAAAAAAGCTGTGTGTGTTTCATATTCTGGAACAGTGGTATGCAGAACACATCGTCTATTAAACGGCATTTTGAAAACAAATCACAAATCCTCTAGTGAAAAAAGTGAACCACAGCAAAAATAATCAATTACTTAGAAACCATTAGGCAGATGACTCCAACTCAGTATGCATTCTGCTAAAAGTAACATCTTACAATTCTAATATAAGTTATTTGTTATCCACTCAATCTGCAACAACAAAAGTCACACTAATGTTACTTTAATTTGAATTACACGTATAACTAAAACATTAACAACTGTACAGTATAAAAGATATTTCTTCGTTATAAATAGTTTTTTTTTAGATGTTAGTATTTAGTTTTTTACTATTTTCTAAATAAGCAATAGTCAAAATTATTTGACGGCACTTCTTTGCCTCATTAAACATTTCTTAAGAAAAAATGGCACTTTGCTCCATCAAGGTTCGCCACCCCCGGTATATACCAATGAAAACTTTGCACCATTTATAACGCTATTTTTTTACGCTCTAACAAAGCAACTCTCAAAATTGTGAACTTAGAATTAATGTCAAATTGATTTTTTCTCAATTGAATTTTTTATTGTAATATTGCTAATATGTAATAATTGTTCAATTACTTTAAGGTACCGTTTTTGCTAAAATGACATAAAAGGAGGTTAACCCTTACAAGACCATAAGGTTGCTGAGAATAAATATTAGTATATAAGTGTTTATTTTAATTTGTTTAGACGTAAAATAAAACAAATCATAAAAGGAAAATACATAGCAATGTGCAGTTTTTTTTATGGATAAGTGTGTCAATTCAATTTAGAACGATGTGTAGTTTTATCATGGATTTGTTTTCATTTGTTTAAATTTACTTTATTGTAGAAAATTATACTTACCGAGTAACATATAAAACACAGTAATATATTTTTACACGACATAATATACTTAAATAAGTAATAAGAATAAATGAATATTTTGCCATTGGTACCAATTCCCCCATTTGACAGTTTTTTTCCCCCTAAAAGTTCCCGTTTAAGTAATTGCATTCGGCATACCTTCTATTTTGACATTCTGCATAAAAATTGCAGAGAAAGTTATAATTAAATAAGACGATCACCATTTTTAAAATGGAGAAAATGTTTCCCTAAATCTTGAAAGAAAAACAAGAATGCATAAAATAATGGTAGAAATAATGTTGAATAAAGAGAAAAGTTCACAGTAAAAGCCTTTTATTGTATCTTAAGTAGTGAAACGATGCTTATTAATATTTCACTGCATGCACAAAATACGATTTTTAAGTAGTGCTTAGTGAAGAAAAAGGATGATGGATGGAATTCGATGTAAGAAGTGGATGAGATAATGATAGATCTTCATTCAAAGAAAATTACTATCGAATCGATCTGATTTTTTATAACTTTTTAATACCTATCTATTTGTGTATATATATACACTGAGTACAAACTTAAAGCAGCAGGTGTTTTTTCCCCCTATTTCCAAGAGAAATCTGAGAGACATGAAATTCAGAAATGAGAGACAGCCTTCTGTACTTAAATGATGATGAAAGCAATGCATATAGTTTGGAATCAAACAAAAAAGTTTGATTGAACTTATAAAGGGTGTTTTTTTAGAGGTATAAAACTTTAAATTGCAATAAAACAATGATGTATTATTCGATTGACATGAATTTTTTTTATTCGAAAGATAATCTTGTGGCATTACATTTTAAATATGATTTCTGGCATATGACTGTCACGACTGGCTCGGATGTAGTCCAATCTGGACGTCCAATTTTCGATGACTTTTTCCAACATTTGTGGCCGTATATCGGCAATAACACGGCGAATGTTGTCTTCCAAATGGTCAAGCGTTTGTGGCTTATCCGCATAGACCAATGACTTTACATAGCCCCACAGAAAATAGTCTAGCGGTGTTAAATCACAAGATCTTGGAGGCCAATTCACAGGTCCAAAACGTGAAATTAGGTGGTCACCAAACGTGTCTTTCAATAAATCGATTGTGGCACGAGCTGTGTGATATGTTGAACCGTCTTGTTGGAACCATAGCTCCTGGACATCATGATTGTTCAATTCAGGAATGAAAAAGTTAGTAATCAAGGCTCTATACCGATCACCATTGACTGTAACGTTGTGGCCTTCATCGTTTTTAAAGAAGTACGGACCAATGATTCAACCAGCCCATAAAACGCACCAAACAGTCAGTTTTTCTGGATGTAACGGTGTTTCGACATACACTTGTGGATTAGCTTCACTCCAAATGCGGCAGTTTTGTTTGTTGACGTAGCCATTCAACCAGAAGTGCGCTTCATCGCTAAACAAAATTCGCTTATGAAAATCGGGAACAACGGCAATCTCGTTTTGGGCCCATTCGACGAATCTACGCCTTGCTTGATGATCGTTTTGATGAATTGCCAAAACAAACTGAGAATAAATCACTTCAAAGCTGTTAAATCGGTCGCCATCTTGGAAAGTAATGCCAACTTAAACTTCTATACCTGGAAAAAAATAACATAATTGTATGTCCAAGAGAAAGAACAACAAGCAGATGTTCCTTAGCTTGGGATACGCCCTCTCCTTACTGCAATGGTTTCTTCACACCATCTCTCCATACTCAGCACTAGATTGTCCAACTGTCCTTGAGGTAAAAGGGCCCAATCCTCAATCAGCATCTGTTTCATTTGTTGGGTGTTCTCCGGAATATGTAATCGTGCTGCAAGACATCTCCCCAAAGCATCGCACACATGTTCTATGGGATTTAAATCAGGGGAGAACGCTAGCCAATGAATTCGAGCGCTATATTCACTTTCCAGTATCTGCTAAACATCATCAGTCTGGTGTGGTCATGCATTATCATCCATGAAAACAAAGTCCAGTCCAATAGCACCTCAGAACAGACGCACATGGGGAAGAATCACCTCTTTACAATAGCTATCTCCGGTTACAGAACATCGGTCGAAAAGATGGAGCTCGGCCCGCCGGTTCAGCAAAATGCCTCTCGAGACAACAACTTCAGGACTACAGTAATGGTCTCTTCCCGTGATGTTAATGGGATGAAACCGTGTCCCTTTCTCCAAATCAACATGCGTTGATAATCACTTGCAACACTGATACGTTTCTCATCGGTAAAGAGGACACGACTCCATTGATGAGATGTCCAGTTTTTGTGCTCCTAACACATCTCTAAACGGTGCCACCGATAACCAACTTTCAAAAGGATGCAGGGTTCAGAACGGCGAGCGAATAGGCTACCCTTGTGAAGGCATCTGGCCACAGTAAACCGCGGGACTTGTGACCCTGTTACTGCACACAGCGGCTGAATAATGGCCCTTACTGACTGGTATCGGGCTCTTATTGCCTGCAGAATGATATATCGGGCATCCACTGCACTTGTTTTCCTATGCTGGCCAACAGCAACCTTTCTAGCAGCTGTACCTATGGTTTGGAAGGCTCTCAAAGAGCGCGAAACGATACTTTTGTTGATTCCGAACTCTTCAGCTACACTGGTCAAACTACGTCCCTTCTCCAGCTTTTCGATTATTCTTTCACATGTTAAGTCATCTAGGTGATTCCTTCTTGCCATATTTCACGAAAGAACTCACTTGCACTTGCAGCGAATAACTTTAATTACGCCCTTGTTCTTCCTTTTATTGTAGTCTTGAGCTGCGCGTGCCGACTACACGCGGTTTGGGTGCTCACGTCCCCCTATGATATTTTGTTCTTGATATTTACATACACATCACACACCTTTCTACTGAATTGCATGTTCATTGTACTGATCACAATAACCCTTTTTCCACAATTCCATGGTTATCTGCCTAAAATTTACATTGTTGTTTAAGTTTTGCACACCAGTGTATATATCTGTGTGAGTGTGTGTACAAAATTTTAATATTATTCATAATTGAAAGCCAGCAGAGCCCAAACTCTTTGATAGACACTAAATTTTTAAGTTGCTATTATTACTTGTGTAACTTAGAAGTTTGCACATTATGTAAGGTATCATCTTCTACGCACGGTATTCTTAGAATTAGATTAATAGTAATTACATTCGCACAAAATATTCTAAGCTTCATTCACCAGAATTTGATTAGATGTTTTTTTCAAAAAGAGACTGCATTATCCCTGGATTTTGGGAAGCGATAAATAAAAAACATCTTTCATGAGGAGGAAGGGGGGGAGAGAGACAATATGCCTTTGAATTGAGCCACACTTCCTCAGATGAAACGATAACATCTTACTCCAAGTGAGAAGAATCCCTAATTATACTAAGAAGTAGGTTTCTTAGAATACTATTTTTTTGTAAATTCTTTTATTATTATTTTTGGCCTCGAGCCTTAAAATAATGACCCGAGAAAAAGGCTGCTTTTGTAGCATGCTCTTAGATAAACAAACATGTAAGGAAAACACTGCCAGATGGTAGTATGAAAATGGTGAAAGGGAAAAGCTGACCTTGACAAGACTGATTGATTTAGACTCTCTCTCACCATTCTATTAACTGCCAAGATGTTAAAACTAAGGATAACAACGCTAATGAACCATTCTTCCCTCAAAAGGCATGGGGATTAAGAATTTCTAAGAAATTAAACATTTTGATGTTATCGCTCACAGCGCAAGCAGACACTATTCCACCCAGACCTATACAATCCTTTTTACATAAATTTAAAATTATTTAATCATTTATAAAAATCACACACAAAGACGAAATTAAAATGATAAATAACGTACCGTCTTTCTCTTATGTGTGAATGTGTATGCGTGCAAGCTGTGCCGTTTAAGATTATAAAGAATTTTCTTTTAGACATGTTTTATAATATACTTAAAAGAACAAGGTCACACACTTAGTCATAGTATTCAATGCTATGTACTATTTGATGGTTAGATGGTTCCGTTTCGTTTTCCAAAGGCCGGCATGAAAGCGAACCGATGAACATTTAAAATGTCGAAGCTCAAAATCCTCACGAACGCGTGAGCGCTGAATGCAAATTCAGGCGTTGTCCCCAATCCTTCACCTAGGTTTAAAATGGAGACTCTTATGGCGGGGAAGGGGGGGTGAACCCCCAAACCTCACCCCTGTATACATCACTAGTGAGGTTCGTGGATAATAGAATAGCCCTCATGTTGTATCTGGTGCATTGTTAATAAACTAGGTAATCAGTAAAGAGAAACATTATTTTTTCTGAAATTCCTTGTAAAACATCATCAACAGTAAATACTCAGCCAATTTAGTTAAGTGCAATTGAATTAGAGGCATATATTTAAAAAAATTAAATTGTGATCCTTTTCTATTTTGTTCGGTAATTCTAACTCTTTCTGCTGGAGATTTTAAAAATTTCATCAATTACAAAGGGTATGCATAAATTATTCAGTTTTGTATATCCTATTTTAAAAATAATCAAGCTAGTCCATGATGTTTGCTATTCAAGCCGAAAAAAGTACATATCGCTCAAAAAAATTCAATTATAAACATTGTTTATTGAGTAAAAATTTGAGGTTAACAAAAAAAGTTTATGAGCATCATTAACTTGAGTAAATCCTTCACTGAGAATTTCATAATTATGTAATTTATAATAAATCTTGCTATAAATGATTCTTTTCTAACTATTGGGGATTAAGATATTTAAAATATGTCTCAACTAGTAAGTACAGTCGAGATGGGGTTTGTAGTTCAGATTTCAATAACTTTCCCTATGTTCCAAATTTGCTGCTACATTTAAGTCAAAAATTTTGTCCCAAATTAGTAGCTACATTTGAATACTTTTGTACGATTATTGATATTGATGATTTCATGATTTTTTGTTTAAACATTCTTCAGAGATTTCAGGGTATTATACTATCAATCACCAACATTTACTTTCCAAGTATTCTCTCCTTTCCTCCTTAAATGAGTACCAATTTAGTTTCAAAAATCCAGGGTACGCACGCTCTGAAGACACGCCCCATTCTGTAAAAAAAAACTACCACGAAATATACCCGAAGGATAATTTTCTTCCTAATGAATTCACGATTCATGAACTAAAAGGTAGTTTTATGCAATCATTGTTGGTGATTGATGGCATAGCACACCCCGAAATCTCCGAAAAATGTTTAAACAAATTCATAAATTCATCAATATCATTCATCGTACATAAGTATATTCCGATGCGACAACTAATTCAAAAACTGAGGTAGTTATTATTATTATTTTTTTTTTTTTTGGAAATACATCTAGATCTATATCAAGTTTTGGATCGCCGTCCAATTGCAAAACTAAACAAAATAAAACTAACATTTCTTGACTGCTGATCTTTAAGAAATGAAGGTGAATTTTCAAACCTGAATTCATCCCTCAGCTGTCTCACTGTTTTAAAGAAAATTGGATCTTTGATTACCATCTTGGATGAGTGATACGACTATAATATGAGACACACACACGCATGAATAATTCGTTTCTTCTTCACATTTCTTAACTAAGGGAGAAGTATTTTATTACCAAACAAATACCTTTCCACTACTTAAGAAATATGAGAAATTTAAGAAGCACATTTTATCAAAAATATGTTAGAAATTCAAAACAAACTGTTGCTATAAAACAATGAATCTTAAAATAAATTAGTTCAATAAATAAACCATTCCATATTTTATGTAATGGGTTGTAAATTCCAGGGTTCAATAAGCAAGCAAAAACTTTCATTTTTTTCCCAAGTCTTCATTTTCAATCATTAAGAAAAATAGACTTAAAACAAGATCTTTCACAAGTAACATATTTTCTAAAAGCTGGGGAAAAATCTAAGTATGAACAAGAAAGATACACGTTCAAGAATTTGCAATTCTAAAAAAAGAAGGGGAAGAAACGGCTTGCGTGTATTGCTTTTAACAATCGAGACTTAAGTACATTTCTACTAAGGTTTAGACCAGTTCATTGTTTTCCACACTGTTAAAGATTCCAGTAAATACGACGGCTTAGAAAATAGCCCAATTACTGCCGGCACTGAATGGGAAACAACGAACGTTTCATTATAAAAAATATGCAATCCAAAAATGAAGCAAATAGCATATGTGATTATTCTGGTACGGTAATTTAACTTGAGTATTTTATTATCTGTAATAATTTTTTCCAGAATACCAGAAAAAAACTTTTTTTTTAACAATACATTATAACTCACGTTGTTGTTTAGTTTCTCAAAGACTGAAAGATATTATACCATTATGTTTTTAACATATTATGCTTTAATTAGTAAATTATAATGGCATATAAGTAAAAAAATCGAGGTATATCAAATCATTACTTAGGTATAAGCTAAAATTTGTACAAAGTTTTTAACATTTTATAAATAAACGTATCATACCGATAATGAAAAATATAAATAAAGTAAAAAGATTGTTTGAATAAAAATCTTCCTGGATATATTTCTTTCTTATGTGTCACTCGACTTGAAACTAATACTCAAGATAGCATTACTTTTCTAAGTGATTTTTGGATGACATAATTGGGAAATGTGATTAATAAAAATAATCAATAATATATCTAATACAATTATCGATTACATTATATGTTTAAATTGTAATAATGTTGCATAATTAATTAGTAAGGGAATAATGGAATTTGATATCATCAACTTAAAAATGTTCAGTAAATTATCAAACAGGTTTTAAATGATTATCAGTTCGCTGATAAAGAAATACTCTGCTATGGTTCCTAACTACTTATTTTTAGCATTGACAATTTACGTACACTCAGAAGAGGTAAGTTTAATCCAGGTAACTGTTAAGTTAAAAATGTCACAATGTATAAGTTGCAACTTTTATTTCGTATTAGACTTTTACAAAGCGAGAACAGAGAGAAAACGTAGTTAAATCACTATGTAATATAGATATTTTTTTAAAAAAATTTATTTATTTATTTAGCTAGTGTAAAAAAAAATTTAAAGCTAAAGAGATCCTCTCTTGTTTTCTTCACTTTGGTAGCTCAAAAATTCCTAGTCAGCTTATGTTTTTATTTGCAAAAAATAATATATATTAAGAGGACACAGTACGATTCAATTGACCAAGATCGGTCAAAAAATCAAATTTAATTTTTTTAGCCTAATTTATTCTACATATACTTTTTTATTACCTCACAAAATTTGAAAGCTCTAAACTTAAAAAACGCCTAATTAAGATAGCTTTCACGTTCGTTTTTATTCACATCTCTATGGCAAATCAAAACTTTAAACTGACTTATCTCAGAAAGATAAAATGACTAGTTTGTCTTCATTTAAAATGCTAAGGCTTTTTTTCTATTGCGCCTAATGCTTTGAAATTTTTTTTACCTATTGCTAATAGTACATGTAACAAAAGTTGGTATGCATTTTTTAATCAAAGCAATATTTATTTTTTAAAAAATAATTGAACTCAGAATTTTATACATTTTTTTAAAGGAATTTTCAATAAACATTCATAAAAGGAAGTATTGCATGAATACCAATCATGTTAAAGCAAAACCCATACCAAATTTTTATTATACATAGTTTGACGTACTTGTAAATCAAATTTCATGCATGTACGTAAATTTTTGCAGGAGTAGTATTTTAAAATCACTTCACAAATTTTAAGTTTTTTCCTTAAAAAATTGCATGGCTAGCTTTTCATGAAATTTTGAGCACAAAATCTGTTTAACATAGTATACATACATAGGAGGCAACCAAAAAAAATTTAAAAATCCTTAAATTAAAAATGTTTGCTTAAATCGTACCAAGTCCTCTTAAAATAAAAAAAAATCACGCACACAGAGAGAGAGAGAGAGAAAGTTTACTGTTTCCTTTTGCTTTGGAGCATTTACCTCCGCTCGACCTCATAAAGTGGCACATTTTCCAGTCGTCTATAATGACGAGATTCAAAGGTCACTGGAAATCGGCGCTCACAATGAAAAAGAATAAACAATAAAAAATGGTTTATTGTAGTGAAATTAGGCTTGAATGTACCAAGCACATATACGTTTTTCGTAAAGGAAGTAGATGGCCAAGGCCTAAGATGAGCAGGAAAAAAAGCAGAAAACATCCGAAAGACTTTTAAAATTATTTTTTCATTATTTACATAAGAAGAATGGAATCATTTGATATGGCACGCGATCTGGTGTTTTAAATTGTTTTGGTATCAAATTAGTTTAAATGAAGAAATACATTCTTTCGACAAAAATATTTCGATAAAATTAACGAAATGGTAAAAAAAGAAAAAGATTTAATACATTACTCAGTTATTGATGAATACATTTTTAAGGTACTTATACCTTTAATTAATAATTTTTTTATGAACAAAATAGAAAGAGAGAGAGAGAAATACTCAGAAAATACAATCCACACACACACAGCTTTCAAATACATCTTTAACTTGTAAATACATTTTTACAACAACTTAATATAAAAATATAAAATTAGAAAAATTATATTAAATTCAGAATTGATTTATTAAAACCTCATATCACAAAATAAATCCTAAAAATTACTTTAAAATTATCCAGCAAAATAATTTAACTAGTAAGCTCTTTCTCGTTACAATTTTTCTCAGAATTTCTTACACCTGCAAGTATCATTTCTGGCTTTTTAAAGATCTCTGTATCGCAAATCAGTTTAAATGGGAGTATTCATTTTTCGATAAAATCGCTTACTTTTTTTTAAAGTCTGGTTGATAAAAAAATAAAAAAAACTGATCTATGTCTAGTATAGATACTATTTTATCAATAATGAAAGTTTTTGCTATTTAAGCAACAAGAAAACCTTGCAATCTATAAGTTAAAAATGACCTCCTATACATTCTTCGATACGAATTCGAAAAAAAAAAATAAATAACGTACATTTTGATCAGGAGCGTAGCTACCGCCATATCAGTCGTATCAATGGTACGGGGCCCCAACTTGTGTAACTACAGTACCACTAGCAGGGTTTTCTTATCTAAAAAAGGGCCCTGAAGGAGTTTTGATACGAGGCCCATTCAGAACTACCTGCGCCAATGATTTTGATACTTCTCAAATATGACACACACAGTCATGATAACTTACATCAGATTAAAAAATTATCTTGAAAGAGTGTACAAATCCGTAAGCAAATATAAAAAATGAGCGTCTCAGAAAAGCCATTTTAAGATACATGCTTTTTTTCTTTGTTTTCGTTTACAATTAATATAATACAGCATATTATTACTAAGATAGAGAATTCTACTTCCACTCCAAAAAACTTTCGAGATATATTTATATCAAAGTAGCCCCTGTTATAAAGTTTGTATATATATATATATATATATATATATATATATATATATATATAGCTAATTAAAATTAATATTAATTCTCCAGCTATGGCAACCCTCCGGGTATTGGGGCTGATGCACGTTAAATCTGTCTAGGCTCAAATCCCTCACATTGGCATGGCTTGGAAGTTTGACAACGGTGTGCTATCCCAGAAGTCATTCTTATCACTTGACCGTGGTTCAGAATAACGAAATTCATCGCCAACAGGCCTCTTGTTTCTTTAAAGTGCCACGTTAATAACATTTAATTCAGCTCTGGCAGGTAAAAGTATTACGTCCTGCTATACGTACTAAGGAATTACATGAAAGGTACGAGGTTTTGAATTTTCTTAGTCCATCTCATTAAACGTTTTTATACTCTTACATTTTCCCCTCGTCAATTATTCTAAGTGCTTACTAAATATCTAAGGATGCTCATTTATGAATATTATGTTTATGCGTAAAACGTACGTTTGCAAATGTTCACATAGCTCTCAAGCAAAACGCTTAAAATCGATATTTTATCATTGTCCAAGATCTAAATGAGGCATCGACAATGCGTAGGAGTTGTTCCGCAGGTGAGAAATAATGACACGGTTTAGTTAGCTCAAGAAACAAACGTATGTCATTCTTTTATATCTTTTACATATCTCTCTCTCTAACTATTGTCAATAAACTCTTTCTCTCTCTGCAGGATATGCTGATTATTTCAACAGATGCTAGCAATGAAACATAACTTGCTTGTTAATAATGCCTATTTGACACATTAAACCGGTTTCTTGCTTTCACTGGGCAAATGTCAAAAGTCTTTTAACTGGAAATGGAAACAAAATAATTGTGTTTTATACATTTATTTTTTTAGGAATCTAATAATTATAGAAACATATCAGGTTTTATAATGTTAGTAAAAAGTTGATATGCAAAAAAATTAGCAATATTTATAATTCTGGTATTGTGGAAAGTTGACATATAAGATTTTTTTGTACTTACATAAGAACTTCGATGAACATTAAATGAATATTATTGTCACTTGGCGCAATTGCTTAGTTCTGTTAAATATTCATTAAAAAAATATGTTACATTTGATTTATATATTTCTTATTTAGCATTTATTCCAAAAATATTTAGAAATCTTTATAAAATATAAAAAGTAATTAATAAAAAAAAATCTAATATTTACTTAAAGAAAAGAAGCGCATGGTCTCATGCCCATACAGAAATGAATTTTTATAGTGACCTTTTTTCCTAATCTGAATAATTTCTTATACTTATAAGATGTTTTAATTCAGGGGTGGCCAACCTTTTAGGGAAGAGTGCCACTGTTTTATAAAGAAAAATAATTATGCGTGCCACTTCAACTTTTCCAATAAACAAATATGGAAAAATGAAAAACTGTTACTTAAAAGCTTATTATGGGATTTTTACGCAAATAGTACATTTTTTAACGCAAGTCTATGTAGTGGAAATTTAAAAATAATGTAATAAATAAGACGAAAGTACAAACTTAGATTTTATTCTTAATTAACTTTTTACAAGTTCAATCAATTAGGTTAGGTATAAAATAAAAATGAATAACTTGAATCATTTAATTCAAAATAATTATTAAACGCTCAGTATTTACTTAATGTGGCTTTTGAATTACTACTTTTTTACCAAGTCATCTCTATTAGGATGAAATCTTCCGGATGCTAACAAAATTAGGTTATTACAGGTGCACATTAGCTAGTTTTGAGTGATATTTATTTTATTATATTCATAACAGAAAACATTTATTCACAAGCCTATTTGTATCCAAATTTTGACGGTTTTTTGTCTGAGACAACTCAACTTCAAGAAAATTATAAGAAATGGTTATTTATTATCGTTTCAAAATTTTTAAACTTGTTCTGTAAGTGCCCGCGTGCCACTGCACAACTCCATCGTGCCATACTGCGGCACGTGTGCCACGGGTTGGCCACCATTGCTTAAATCATATATGCCAATCAGAAAGAAAATACGCAATATAATATATCAACCTCCCCCATTTCAAGTATTTTACAATTTTAATTCTTTAGGAACGTTATCTGTTCATGTGTATATTCCACAATTTCTGGATTTCGCCATTTCTAGTATTATTTTCCTCAGTTCTGATTTTGATACTATTACTCTTTCTATATAGCTCGATTTCAATCTCCTTCACTATTCAAGAAAGATGGATAGCTTTTTTTTTCTCGTCTTTTTTCGTTTTAAGTACACAGTTTTCAACAATTCAATGTCGTTTAATCTTCAACTAAAATATAAGCTTTTTCTTATTAAACAACTTGAGTCATTAAAATGAAGCAAAGTATAAACATTATATTTAATGAAATGCTCAGAATTCAATATGACTAAAAATTGAACATTAAAATTTTGTTTCCAAAATTTGTGCCATATCGATATCCCCATGACGAAATCAAATAACAAAAACCGGATTCTCACTGCATGATAGAAAGTTGAAAACCAAGTTATAACAACTGAAAAGTTTTTTGATAATTTTTTTTGCGTCCCTTGATTTTTTTTTTCGTTTCTATGTTTACACTTTATTACTTTTCAGTATTTTATTGCCTTCATTGTAAGTTATTATGATAAACTATCATTTTTAAATCTATATTTTGCAAATTAACATTTAACTTTATTAACAGTAGCAGTATTTATGTTTTTGAATAATTTACTTAAGTATTTGTTTTACATGTTTGTGTTTGATCGATGCAAGTAACATAATTTAAAGATTTCTCCAATGAAAACATTGTTTTTTTTTCCTTTTTATTATCTCTTAACAATCTTTTTTTCTTCTAATATATTGTGATAGTAAATCGCAGAAAAATCCATAACTAAGACTCGATTTAACGCTGATTTAATTATTTTTCCAAACAGTTCTGAGTTATAATTTGGGAAAATAGTTTTAATAAAAAAATTTCACTAGGAAAAAGCCTTTTGTAAGACTAATAAAGCGTTGGAAAGACTTTTCGTGCTGAATTTAGGAGAGGACGGTCACTCATCTTTACAGGTAACAATGGGGAAGGGAGATGCCTTTTCCCTCCCTCTTCAATGGAATGTTTTATGTACAAATCGTGATAACAGTTGGGGGAAGTTTTCAAAATATTAGTGTCCTGTAAAGAAACGCCTGACTTTTCAGATGAAATTCCATTGTAGAGTTTTACAAAGCAGTTCTTGGAAGTTTTAGAATACCAACATTTTGTCCCAGTTTCAGCAAAATGCAACCGAAAAAAGACACGAAGAAAATATGTGAAATGCATTTCTACAAATCTTGCTTGAAAGTAAAATGTTTAAATTATTTCAGAGCTATATTTTAAAGGAATATCTTATATACTGTAAAGTAGAACATCTCGAAAATTTTTACTACACTTTCAGACAAAGATATCACAGCAGAAATATTTTGTAGATTAAGTACTTAATAACAATGAATAAGAAATAAAGGTTAACAAAAAATTATCTTTAAAGTGTTTAGTTATATTTTAACAACTGATCACAACAAACGATAAAACCCCTTTCGTGGAACTACTATTTGGAGGCAAAAGTTTCGCACTTAAATTCATTAAATTGTAATTTGTTACTGTTAATCATTAATTTTACCATATCTAGCATCCCAAACATAAAATTCTAAAAAACTTTTTTTTTTTTTTGCTTGTAATAAGCACTCATTTTTCAAGTTTAACGATTCTTTTTGCTAAAATATTTATAAAAATTGCTTAAAATTTGCATACTAGTTACATTTAAAGTTATCATTTTATTTGGTAGAAATGAGACATGTTCCCTTTGATTAGATTAATGAAAAAAATAGCAGTACATATTTTATTTCCTTTTGATTTAAAATTCAGAAACATTCAATGTTATACCTAAAAGTGATTATTACCTTAAATTCGGGATGTCAAACTCGAGGCCCGCAACGTATATTTTTGCGGCTCGGTCGATGTATTGACACAAAATAATAAATAATAAAATAACAAACCAATGTAGAATATATAAAAAATAAGATGGGTAGAATTCTTTTAACTTTTTTTAACTATACTTTTTTTTGCTATTACTGAACAAAATGCGTACATTTATTTCTAATATATTTATTAATTTTTTTTAACATTAAAAACATGCGACCCTCAGTTTAATATAAAATAGAACTTACGGCCCGAAAAAACATACGAGTTCGACATGCCTGCCTTAAACGTATATACACAATTATATTACAGTTAATAACAAAAAGAAACACACATAACATTTTATGAGTTTTTCAAATGAAATGAATATGCAAGTGTTTTTTTTTAAAATATATAAATATACATTTAATAAAATGATTCTTTAAAGATTTACGTACTTATAAATATTTTTAAAAAAGAAAATTTTCAAAGGCAATAAATAAATAAATAAATAATGGAAACAGAATGTTTGAAACTGAGCTTATTTCAGCTCAAAATTTTCCAGCACATCTCCTAAGGAAATTACATCTCATAAAAAAATTTAAAAATAACACAATACATTTTTTAAAAGATCCATCGATAAATTTGATGATTTATATGCTAATGCGTTATCCAGTTCTCTGGTTAATAGCAAAATTATTCATGCACTTAAAGGTTAAATAAAAAACTTTTTTCCAGCTCTTATATTTAACGTTTTTTTTAAAATTCATTTTAGAAGTTTTCTTAGAAATGTAGTAATCAAGCCAGATGTAATAAAAAAAGCGAATATAAAATGTCTTTTCTTGTACCTTTCTTATGTAACTAAAGCTTTCCTTATTGAATTACTGTACAAGAAATCAAAATCAGAGGAGAAGACTACTCTAACCTATTATTATTCAGATATAATGTAAAACAACCATTGTTAAAAGAGATAGAATTTTCTACTCTCTGTGGCGGTAGGCTTCTTAAATATCACCCTTAAAGTAACATCAAGAAGTAATCAACATATCATACTACAGAGTGGTAAGGGAATAAGTACTACAGGTCTGTAGAATTCCACACTAAAGCAGTTTTAATGAAAAATAAAGCATACTAGAAAATTTTTATGGGTAATTTATTCTAAATCTTTAAGACTAAGTAACGCGATTTTGTTAATCTGATTAATTAATGGACATGTCTGTGGCAAAGAACTTTTTAGTAACACATTTGACTGTATTAATTGCGTTTTCATGTGTAGGTTTCTTAGAATCATACCAGTTTTAATTTATAGTTGGAAAAGTAATATAATATTGTAAAAATTATTCTACTAAAGACCATAAGAAATTTCCGGTAAGTTTTGAACTCTACTTATTTTTATATTATTTGAATTTTTGAATTTAGAAGTGTCAACGATTTTTCTCAAGAATTACACACAGTCTATAATTTCATAAGTATACATTTGTGGTGACCTACATTATCCAAAATTTCAGGTTGGTCCTAAAAACAGGAAAGTATGTCAAGCATTTTCTCTTGGAGTTTGCCGGTGTGTAACGCAATGCCCGCCCCTATTCACTGGCTTAAAGAATAATGCTAAAGCGTTTTATAGTTTTCCCAATGGGGGAGAGAGAAAAAGAAAGAATAAAAAATAATAATAAAAAAAAACATCCCCTTCCTCGCATGGGATGTCGGGTGGGATTAAAGCGATCCATGAGGGGAAAATAAGGCGTCTAAAAAAAAAGCTTTTATTTTCTTAGAAACCATTATAAGGATAGGCTATTTGAACATCACAATCTAACCGGAAAGGAATGTTACGAAGAAAATACCTGGTTTAAGGGAAGTTAATCTTAGAGCTTCCAAACCAGTTTTAGGGAAATCGATTTGAAATGTTGATATTTATAACAAAAAGTTTGTAAGCGAAACTGAGAGTTAAAGATATTTATTTAAGGCTGTCTTCGTTAAAAGTACGAGAGCTCTAACTAAAAGCGAAACACATTTTCAGACAGAAAAATGACCCAATTTCGATGGAAATTTGCAGTATTATAACTCGTACTTCTGTTAACAGTATAGTGTTTTTAAAAATTTCAAAATATTCCGTGAATACTTTCTTTTTTTTTTTTTTTTTTTTTTTTTTATTAATACGTGAAGGCAAAGCCCATTTAACATTGCGGTATAGGATAAAAAATGCGAAACACATTACATACCAGAAAAAATGAATCAACTCAGTTAAAAAGGGGAAGTATAATAAAAAATGCTGCTCTCTAAAGGATAGTGAAGCCAGAATATCATATTAATTTTTCATTTCTCTTATATCTGAAAAAAGGTTCCAAATTCGGGTCCTATTCTTTAACATTAATCGAAAACAGCCATAAGCGCTCTTAGAGAGAAGTATAAATAAATTCTGTAAATCAGCAAATCAAAATAGGTAACAATACATCCCCAAACTACATTGACTTCAGGAATATTCTCATTTGATTATCGATAACTCTGTAGATTATGAAAATACAGAAACTGTTACAAGATTTCAAAATAATTAACATCATTTTGATAAGAACAAAGAAACTGCCAAAAGATTCAAATATATAAATGAAAGGAGGAAGTAGAATCATTTTCTAAATACTACCTATCTGTATTTGAAAAATTTAAAAAAATGAGTTTGTATATTGAAGTCAGTAAGGCTAAATTCAAATTTACTGAAAAAGTATTTTTAATTATTGATAGCAATAAGCATTTAAAAACGAAGAAAATCGAGCGATTACACTATGTAAGAAATAAGAAAATAAACGTTATTTTAAACAGAAGACGAAGAAATATATACATCACGTCAAGTGTCCTGGAACAAGTAACTTGAATATTATTTAATAAATGGAAAATTCTTCTGTAACGCGTAATAAAAGATAAATATCTTACCAGCATTTTTTTAAACTATATTCTTGTATAAAGCTTAAAAATTCGCTTACATAACAGATAACTTGAAGTGTACATAATCTAAACACTGTCTTAACGTTATCAACACTTACAAGTAACTATTTCACGGTCGACAAGAATTCAGTTCCTGTCCATTTACTTCGACTGGAAGTTAGAAAAAAAAGGCGTTAGAGATTAGCTAATGATATGAACTCCATCACTTTTATAGTTTCCAACCCCGCTTATTTCTCTCTTTCCACTTAAGTACATCACACATAAATTTAGTTTTCAAAATTATGTTCTATTAAATATTGCTATCAAAAATTATTTTAGAAAAAAATTGATAAATTATAAAATCACCGGATTAAAAATTTTTTTTATGTGAAGTAATCTACCGAAGATTCAATTCTATAAATAACAGTAGCTCGTTTTAGTGTAGTTCTAAGCATGATATTAATCTAAAATTTTAACTCGATTTATATTGTTTAGAACGAAAGGTGTGCAAGAAATAAATAAAAAATAAAATAAAAGTGGAAATTTGTTGTTGAAGCAATACTTTCGGAAACATAAGAGTGAATAATGTCAGTGTTATAAGTGGATTATTTTATATTTTTATGAGAAACAATGATAATTTTAGCAAAAACATATCGGAGGAAGACGAGTTTTCACCTGTTGCTAATCAGTCACATATTACCTCAATGTAAAAAAAAGAGGTATTTTAAATGAAAAAAACTTCCTCGTAGATGAATGCAGCTATTCGAAAGATAATCATTTAAATAAATAAGCATACAGTTTGAATAAAATAACGCACTACACGGATTATTTTTGGTTATAAATTCAAAAATGTGATTTGAAAAAATAATTAAGTAGTTTCATATAACGGCTGAATTAGAAAATCCTTTTAACAAATATTTTTCACCCGAAGTTTTGTTTCTCTTGAAAAGAGTAAGAAATTTTGTGTGTTTTCACAAAAAATTTTTGCCTATTTACTTAGAACTTTTGTTAAAAGTAATAACTTTCATCATTATTTACCATTCTCTGACTTTTGTGTCATAATTTAAAACATTCAAAATAATTTGATTCCTTTCGTTTTGTCCCCTGCACACTTGATAATTGAAAATAACTGAAAATATGGAATATTAATTACGTCAATGTTCTATTAATCAATTAGAAATTGTAATTGGTGATGCAAAATTTAAAGAAAATAACTTTGTTAATGAGATTGATTTTTACAGAAAAGAGCGCAATGGCGATTTATATCTAAGGTGATCTTCTTCCTGTTCTTTTTTTCGTTTTCCAAACACCTCTTTTAAAGCTATTTTTCATTAACGAATGAAAATTCAACGAGTTTTTTAAGTAATACATTCCAAGGGGTAAAAAGTTTTAAAAAATTTTGAAACTAAGAGCCTCAATTAACACATTAGGAATGGATTAATCCTGGACTATTCGAAAGAGAGAAATATCAGACTCTTTGGATTATTCTATTAAGTCAAGTTTTCGTAGGACCAAAATGAGGTAAATACAATGAATTTATTATACTTATAATCTCTGTTAGGATTTTTGTAATTATGGAGAGAGGAATTTGGACAGCACATGAATCAGTATTAGTCCGCAAATAATAATTTTTGGGGTAGAAAACATTTTTTAAAAAAGTAAATCTCACGCAAAAATTGTTGAATTTAATAAAAAATATGAAAAATAATTTTCTATCAATGAGAGAACCCTTTTAAGGGTTATTTTATAAATAAATATACGGGTCAATACATGGAACAAGAAGAAAATTTTTTAAAAAATGACAAATGGGTTTATATTTTTATTTTTCCTTTTGGATCTTGATTTGATATCTTTAAAAATATAGATTCTGATAAGAGATAAAAGCAAATTGTAACAAAAGAGGGAAAAAATCTCCGGTGTAGAGATAAAAAACAACACAGAGGAATGATTCTCTGATGAATGAGATCTATTACAAATCAAGAATCTTGGGATTTATCATTTACTTCCTCCTATTATGCATTTGTTCACACAAATGACATTAATAATATCTTCAACAAACGAAGGGGGAGATGTTACTGAGATATATTTCAAGAATAATAGAGTTGACAACTAAAATATGTCAGTGGAAAGAAAAATTATACAATTTTTATCACAGCAATCATCAACGATTATGCTATTTGCTAATTCGATTTAATCAATAAATAAACTCTTAATTTTGAAAATCTAACCCAAATGAATAATGCACAAACAGTAGTCAGTTAGTTGTGTTTTATAGCGTGGGAAAAAAGATTACAACCAAGAGAAGTTTAAATTTAAATAATTCTAAACTAATCAATAGTTTGCTATGAAGGAGAATAAACCAAGTCACAGTTCGTACTATCTATAAGATTATCTTAACTGATGATAAGAGATTTATTCTGTTTTTTTATATAATTTGGTAGAGTTGACGGGGGGCTCGTAATATATGGAAACTTAGGAGTTAATTAAAGCAATTGATATAATCCAAGCCATTGTTCCACTTATAACTTTCGATTTATGACATCAATTTATCGTCTTTATACAGTTTAAAAATGTCTCAAAATATATTCTTTTGCTTTTGTAAAAAATATCATTAACGAAGCTGTCTTCACAAAAATGGGACAGAAAATGTAGGAAAATAAATATTAAACAATTTTGCATTTTTTGAAATTAAGAAATGATATTAACTGCTATATTTTGAGATATTCCATTGAATAATTACATATCTACAGTACATAAAGAAAATTGAATTGCATTATAAGGAACAAAGTAAGTTTTTCTTTTCCCTTTTTTTGCGGGGAGGGGTTCTAACTTCTTCATATCAAAAGCAGAAATCAAATTTATATTCTATCAGTATAATTGCAGAGAACGGATTTTTATAATTTTTCATTTATAAACCTGTTTTGCATTATATAAATGTCGATATGGGAACTTTAATAATAGGGAAATTATTCAGAGGAATATTATTGTGTATATATATATCTATATCAATCATCGGAAACACAATAGTATTCCTCTGAATAATTTCTTTCATATTAAAGTTCCCACATCGACATTTATATAATGTTAAACAAGTTTATAAATGAAAAATTAACAAGCTGTTATCTGCAATTATACAGATAGAAGTAGATACAATAACGAGTTCTACTGCGAAAGAAAAAAGAAAACTTCCTTTGCATACTTTTGACACCAGCTCATAATAATGACATCTCTAAATATAAAAACATGTCTATCTAGGGCTTAAAAATAGAAAACACACACAATTTTAAACCTGAGAGTATAATAATAAAATTCATAGTAACTTATTTTAGAAGGGAAAAAAAAAAAATCGTTGTTTGCTAATGACGTTTTTTTTTTTTTAGTTCTTGTCTGAATATAATTTTTTTATTAAAATACAGTTTCATATATTTATATTTTTTACCAACCTTATGCCGTCCAAATCTTTTTGCACCCCATTCCCCCAAGGACGTCATTGCACGTAATGAAAAAAAGAGAATTTTTTCTAGAACAAAAACAACTCAAGGATTTCGAAGAGGACATCCTCCCCCTATTTCACCCCATTTCCATTCCTAGGGTATAGTTTAACCCTCCTTCCTGTACAGACGTGAGAAATCTCTCTCTCTCTCTCTCTTGACTCTCCCCCTCTCCCCTTTTTACTTAAAGTTACTTCTTTCTACCGTTCTCAACAATTTTTTGTTGTATACATGGAGAATTTAATTTCAATTGTTACAACATAGATAAGACGATTATACACCTTTTTTTTAGATTAAAAACTGAGACTAAAATATATTCAAACTTCAATATTTCTCTTTTAGTCTTCAGAATGTTTCCTCAAATTTAATTGAAAAGGATAAGCAACTTTGTGTTCCATTTTTTATCAAATTAACACAGATAATTTCATTTCTTCTATATAATATCAAACTAGTTTCAGTAAAAACTGACGTAACGCTATACATCAAACAGAATTAGCAGATGGCTTTCAATGAGAACCTTCAGAGAGAGCATTAAATATACTACCAACACTTAACTTTGATGCGTTTCATTAAATAGCAAAGTATTACTATTTATGTTTGTTATATAGTTGTCTCTACATTAATTTCATATTTTTTATTTGTGTTTGTTTTATATTTGATGGCATATCACGTTCAATATATTACTAGTCATATTCTTGTTATGTAATTACTGCATAACTTTAATGGATGATATGGTTTCCAATTAGTAGCGCACACAAGAATTTTTCAAGGGGGGGCGGGGTCGAAAGTTCACCATTCTTGTATCATGCTCCTTTTGATTTTGTCGATTTTTGGGAACAAAACACAGTAAAAAACTAATTATTGAATAAATAATTAGCATTAATTAATAAAATTAATCATTAATAACAAATACTTAATTACATTTTTCGTACTCTATACTTAGAATTATAATCAATCGGGGAAAAAATCAAGGGCTTTGTAGGGTCCGGACCCCCCCTTGTGTGAGCCACTGTTTCCAAAACATAAGTTTCATTACGTGTTAATCATTAAAGATAGTTATTTCAGAGAGTATCAGAAACCATATATTATTTTTATTACTATTTTCTTTTTCATTTGTTAAAAGAGATGAGGGTCACTTCTAAATATCGCTGCATCGAACAACATTAAAGCAGAACATTTTGCTTAACCGTTCTGTTAGAAATTGTATTTAAACCACAAATGTTTTATAGAGAAGTCCCATATGCATCTGATTATAGGAACCAAATATCCTACATTCTTAACTTTTTTACGTAATTGATTGAATCTAGCAGTTAAGCATATGTAAATTTATAAAATAAAAGTAAAATTGTAAATGATGTTTCAAAATAATTTCACAAAAATAACACTTCTTTTAATCAAATTACTTTGCTGGTATTATTTATTACAGAAAAAAGGGGAAAAAAAGAATTTTTCAGATTTTTTTGGTTATGCATATATACATTAGTTTTTCCTCTCGCTCTTCGATTTTTTTTAAATAAAATGATTTTCAAAATCATTTAAATTTCAGCAATTGCTAACTATTTTATCTCTTCATACCTCTTCTTAAGCATTCCTCATTTAAATTTTCTTTTTTTTAGTGTAACAGATTATTTTGGGAGTAGAAAATATAGTTTAGTTTTCATGCATTTCCTGCCTGAAATAAACGTTTGTATCGGCGATGGATGTTATCTAATTAAGGAAAAGAAAACACACATGCTTCTCGCTTTGGGTGGTCCATCATAAAGCTAAAATATGATCCATTATAAATGAATAGGTTAAACACAGGAAGAAAGAATTATTTGCATTTACAGGATGCCAGACAATCTTTTTCTTATTTATTTCCTTGTTGTGAAGATTATCAGGGTAACTTAATCAACATATGATTAATTATGATTTCGAATCTCAAAAAGAAAATGGGAAAAAAGAAAATGAAACACGTCTGAAAATAATATACAGAAATTAGTTTTAGCTTCTTTGTTAAAACTGAAACGTAAATTATAATAATTTACCTTCAATTTATAATTTCTATATCGGACGATTTTAAGATTTTTGACTGAACTCGCAACATTTAATTCGTAGTCAAGATTTTTCAACTGCATGCAAATTATTCAGATAAGGTCAACATTTTTTAATTCTTTTCATATTTGTTAGATTTTAAAACTCATTAAGATACAAAACTTTATATTGAATACTGTTTAACGCACATTAATGACTGTGAATGTCATGAGAAATATTACATTATAACTTCAATTGATAATTGTTAAAAAACTTTTTCCTTTTTTTTTTTTTTTTTTGCAATTTCTCAGAAATTATTGGGCTTCTTTAGACTTAGCGTAATTTATAAATTGTAATTGAAATTCGAATTTATGCATTTAGTAAGAGTTAAATTAAAATATGAAGGTTCAGTTTCGTGAAACGTACATTCAATTGGAACTGTGCTGTGTGTGCACCCTAAATTTATGATACAAATCTAATTTTAGTCGAAAAAAATACACGAAACTTCTTTATTTTAAATTTAAAAAAATCGTGATTTACATAGTATTAATTAAAATAATCCAATATATTTTTAAATAATTTGAAATAATATCGCTCTAAAAAGACAGTTTGAAAAATTAAAAATAATATCTTGAAATGAATGATTATACATTTATAGTTTAAATATGGTATGAAATTTAATGAAATAAACACACACACACATTAAGTAAATAGAAACAGTTCCTTTACAGATCTATGTCTTCAAAAGTATTAAATAAAAAAAAAAAAAAAAAAGAAAACTTAATAAAAGTTCTAAAATGTCCTTACAATTCAAAATTATATATATATATATATATATATATATATATATATATATATATATATATATATATATATATATATACATACATATGTATGTATGTATGTGTGTGTGTGTGTGTGTGTTAGCACAGAAGACACTACCTGGGTATTAATTCGTTTCTTTTTTTCTAAAAGTGAAAAGAGTGATCTCTCTCTCACACACACATATATAAGAGAAGTATTATGTCTAATATAAGTATTCATATTACGATGCAGTTCATGAATTTAATCTGTTACAATTTTGATTCAAAGCAACATGAATCTTAATAAAATGATAAATATACACAATTCGAAATTCTTAAAAAAAGGTTTACTAAACTTTTTAAGAATATTGTTTGTAAAACAACTTATACAAAATAATTATGTCATACAACAAAATGAAATTAATGTATATTAAAACATTATCATGAAAAATATACTGTTTTGCACTGGCCTTTATAACTAACCCCAAACATTTTAAGTCTCATAAATGCATATTTCAGCACAATGTTTAGTAACTTAGAAATGTCGGCACATTTTAAAAAGACAGGAACAAATTGTTAAAACTATATTAAAGTTTTCTTTTTTTTTTTTTTTGTATAATTGTTCTACAAAAAAAAAAAAGAATCAATTAATCCTTATTTATACTACCAATTTTTAATTGTAAATATGCAATTATTTTATGTAACTAGTATATAACCATGATATGTGTATTTAACTTCTTTTAATCACATAATTATTTATTTTAAATCTTTGAAAGCATTATAATTTTTTTTTCATTAAAAACCACTTCATTTGTTTCCAACACCTAGTGCAATAAACAACAACGCAACAATTTTCAACCTTGTCATTTTCAAAGAGGGAAACTCCTCAAAAGAAAAAAAAAGAAACCACAAACTAAACAACAATCAACTCGTAAATACCCAACTCGTTGCTCACCTCCCGCTCCAACAAGTGCTTTTCTGGCCGGTCATTATCGCTGGGCCTCGGAACTTCTGTCATCTCTCTCATGTCCAGTGCCCTGTCGTTGTTCATCTCTGGCTCAGAAGGTTCCTTTTTCTGCCGCTTTCTGTCTCGCGTTAAAAGTGTTCGCACTGCCCACATAATGCCACTGCCATCTTCTTCGCTTTTTAACGGAGTTCCGGAAGACAAACTCTTACCAAGTTCGTGTACACCCCCTTTTGCGGTATGGACTCTTCCACGGCTTCGAGATCAACCAACCAATTCACGGGTGGTTGGCTGTCCAACCGCTAGTTTTAAAAGCGGCGATCACACACATTCTCTTTCTGTTGATCTCCTCCTCCTTATTTCTTTTTCTTTTTTTCCTTCCCTGATGTTTCAGATTAACTTTGTTTTTCCTTTTCCCTCGCAAGAAAAAGGATAGAAAAAAAAAGTTGAGAGGGTGGGGAGAAAGATGGTATCGGATGTCGTGAACTTTTTGGTGTTGGCTACCTATTTATTTTTATTTTTTTGGTTTGTATACGTTCAAAAAAGTAGTAATGAACTAGGATGGGAAAAGTGCAGGATGAAAGGGAACTAAATCTCGAGCATGTGGGGCTGCCTTCCGAAAAAAAAAAGAAAAGGAAAAAAAAACAATGAAATGTTTTTGCTTTGAATGTTGTGGTGCTTTCACTCTCACAGAAAGATTTTGTTTTGGTTTACTGATTGAAGATCTTAACGGCAGAAGGAAAGTTCGCGCAAGAAGACCAAAAATAAAATTTGTGGACTTTTCGACGTAAACAATAAGTCAGAGCTTTGGTTAGTTAAGATTCATCCATTAAAAAACAGAGAAATAATAATCTAATAAAGAAGAGAGAAAAAAAATCGAATATATACATTTTTCCATCACACTTTTCTTGTAGCTTTTAGAAGTAAAGTGATACAATTTCAACATTTTTGTAAGGGTTCTATTCCGAAGCTTAAAAATTTGTTTTGTGGGTTAAGTATTTTGAATTACAAATTCATTGGAATATTGTAAAAGGAGAAAATTTTAAACATTTTTTTTCATATTTTTAATGTGGTGTGTGTAGTAATTATCAATATATATATCTTCTTTTTTCATGGAGAAATATCGATATTTAACCTGTCTAACGAAAAGAACATTTTACATTACTATACGATACTTCTTTTTATAAAGTCTCTCGGATATTGTTAATTCTAAATATAGAAAAGCAACAGATCAAAACTGTAAAGGTCAAAGTCTTGATCCCCCCCTATGGTTTCTTATTTACGATATAACTAGGGGAATTTCCACAATGCTAGTATTTTTCATATTCGTTATATTAAAAATTCCTGGTTTATATAGAAAAATTCTTCTGGGTATGATTTTACACACATGTCATAAATGAATGCCATAAGAGGGAAAACAAAAAGATAATTATATTCCCATTGGCTTAGAGGAACATAACACAAAACTAAAAAATGTATAAACTACAAAAAAATAAAAAATGTTCTAAGAACAATGCTTTTAATGTGTTACTTTCATTTTAGTTTTTTTTTTTTTTCTAGTGTTTTTTTAAGACTTAAAATTTGGCTTTGCTGCTTATCAAAGCATTTATTAAGTGGTAATGTTGATTTCAAATAAGTTTTAAAAGAAGGATTTTTAAATTTTATCCAAGAAAACAAATGAATTAAATTATTTACTTAACAAATGTAAATTTATAAATAGATTATAATTACGAAAATTTTTTAAATATAAACCATTAAAATAAGATATATAATAACCATGAAAATCCAGCAAATCATTAATGAAAGCCTTATATTTTAAACATATGATAGTTAACTATTTTCTCCTTTTGTGACTTGATATTTTTTAAAGACTTTTATCGCGTAATATGTATAAATTTTAAAACATTTTTTTTTTTGCATATACATTTATAATGCTTTTTTCTTGATGTTTTGAAGAAATTAAAGAAATATTAAACAACAATTTTGGCTATTATATATTCAAATAGAGATGTATGTATCATATGGGAGTTTTTAATATATGGGTGGCGCAACCGGGAGTATTGCATAAGTAAGTTATAAATATGTATGACAATCATTTGATTTTAAAATGGGATTTTAAGGTACAAAATGTTTATGAATGTGTTAGATACTTCAGTAATTCACCATCTGTTTAGTTGACAAGCTAAAATTGGGGAAAAAATCCTAACACCTAGAAAAAATTATTGTAGACTAATGAAACTTCGGCGCAATACATTTGTCTAGGTAACATATCGTCAGCCTAATTATCAGACTGCGTAACTCCACTGGTGTAACTGATTTGATATAGGAATGTAACGCGCCAAGTGCTTTTTGGCGCAATTACTTAATTGCGCCAAGCAGCGGTGACGCAAAACTTTCCCTCTTGTTCTGTCTACGCCATGTCTCAGTGCGTGTCTTGCTTTTAATTTATTCCTTCAATCAGTATAATCACTATTTTTTTCTATTTCATAATAAAACTAGATTTCGAAGGGAGAGGTGGTGGCAAGATTTCAACATAAAATAAATACAACAGAAAGTAATATTAATGTATTACACTTTCAGATATAAATTATTTATCGCACGATAAAAATATCAAAGTAAACCATATTGTTATATTATCACCTATATTTGCGAACATAAACAAGAACTTGGCGTTGAGCTCTACTGTATCAAATTAGCATCCCAGATGGAGTTACGCCGTCTGATAATTAGACCGACGATATTTAACAGATCAAAGTTTCAAGCTCACAGGTTAATGAAAGCGCAAGAAGGACCATTTCAAATGTGAAATGATGATATATGAAAAACCGTTGTAACCACCAGAATTTTGAATGCAAACATGAAAACGTGCAAGCATGTCTCGTACAAATACCGGATATCGGTTTATGTGATGAAATTGCATTCCTGTTGCTCTTGGTCGGTCTATATAAAGTTGTTTGGTTCTGGTTGTGGATGACACTGTCATTGCTGTCCAATGATGTTCCTCTTCAAGCTTGATTGGAAAAAGATCCAGTGATCTAGATGGACAAGATAACACTTCCCTAATGACCATGGTTTGGAATACCATATTGCAGAGAATAAATGCTGCTAGCAAATCTTTGCAATAAATTGAGTGTAAATTATAAAAGGATATAGTCGACTAAAATCTAAAGAAAATTTCAGAAATGAATTAAGAAAAATGAAACCAGGAGCAACTGATTTATCAGGGCTCTCATTTGAAGAGGAAGCCGGGCAAGCTCACAGGTAACAAAAAGTTCTTTTTGGTGAAAGTAAAGAAGTTTATTATGATTTTTGAAAGAAGGGAAAATTTTACAGTAAATTCATTTTATGTCATATACTATAGGGCAAGAGCAGAACTACCCTGAAAAGCTCTGACATATGAAACAGTTACAGAATACTTTACTGTATTTTTCGACGAGAGATTATTACCCGAAATTAAAAAGAAAGCTATACAGAAAAACTAAAGGAAATTTACAAAGACGATGTTGAATCTTTTAATTTTGACGATTTGAATTGGATCAGTTTTTACTATTTTTATAAGAAAACAACGATACAATGAAGACCCCACAAAAATTTATAGAGTTGTCAGAGAAATCCTAATGTAGGGATACTTTTGAAAATTTTTGAATAATACCGATATCAAATGCATCAGGTGAGAGATATTTTTCAGTTTTAAAGAAGTACTATCGGAGAAAAGACAAACTGAATAACATGGTCATATTATATATAGAACAAGATGCTTTGAACAAATAGATATGGCAAAAATAATTGATAAATTTTTAATGAAAATTCACGAAGTAAAGTTGCGTAGCAAAACTGTAACCTCTTTAGTAAGGTTTTGAATTTTTTTTTTAAATACAGTTAAGAATTTTCTTTAGATTTTGAGTTTTATTATTAGGAATGCTTTTTATTTTGAGAATTTCAGGTTAGCGAACATCTTCACTATTTGAGTTTTTCGACTTTTGAGCCTGTGGGCCTCAAACCCTTTACCGCCAGGGGCCTCCAACTACCTTAATTCGCCTCTGAAACTTTTAAAACTTTGTCGTGTTTTTGAGATGTTTACTGCTGGGTTTTTTTAACACACTCCGAGTTCTTCCAAGGATGGCAATGTACAAGAGAGATCAGTTTCCATCAACACAGGAAGAACATCCTCATCAATAAAGACAGGTGACGTTATTCGAACCTTATTATTTTTAAGTCCTTTTCTCCAGAACTGAACTTTTCCAATCTTTTTTTGTACATTTCTTTCATTAATGTTACCATCCTCAAACGCAGTGATGATATTGAGAACAGTATGTATCGCTCTGTTACCTAATTTTGACTTATACAAAAAATAACTTTTGATTTATTGGTCAATATCATATCATACAAAACATCCATGAAAATTATACTTTCCCCAAAAGCAAAAAGTAAAAAAATATAATTTACTGATAACTTCTGGGACTCAGTGCAACAAAAATTAAAACTTTTAAACATTCACCTAACAATTTAAACAATTCGTAAATGATAAGAAATACGATATTTCATATTACACGACTTAATATATATATAGTTAAGCGTTCTTTTTTAACAAAAATAAAATCGGATTTATTTCTGTTAATAATTTTTAATATATTTTTAAGTGTTTACTTAACTCTCTAAGCCTCGTGTGATTTTGTGATGCTCGAGAATGATTTTATCTGCTTTCAATAAAATTTTTAAAAAACATATTAGGAAGATGCTTCACATGGACCCAGTCAATATTCCAGACAGTTTGGAGTCTGTAAGAAAAACAAAACAAACAAAGCTCTCCCGATTTCAGGAAGCAAAAAGCACACACTGACTTTTTTGAAATATAATACTTCTGTTTTTTCATACTTTACGTTTGGATTTACAACAGCTACATGCTTGAGAGAGAGAAATACTACTGTAAAACGTATCCCTTAAAAAAACCATTCATTAATACTTCAAAAAGAATTCGTCTTAAACAGAATTATCACATGAATTAGTTCATAGTGAAGGCTTTTATGAATGAGTTCGACTGCGACTTGCTGGAGACTAATAAGTGACTTTCAGTGTGAGAGTTGCAAGGATTAATTAGAAGGGTCAGTTTTATTGCTGAATAAGCCGTCCCAAGCTGATTTCACAGAAAATGCCGTATCTGATTTTTTTTAAACAGAAGCTTTGTAATTCACAAGTTTTTCTCAGAGGAGGAGTTTAAATGATAAAAGGCAAAGGGTAATTAGATAATCAATAAAATATAATCTAACAAGAGTGCATGGAATCAGTAAAACTTTTTGAGGAGAGTCTCTTACTTAGAATGGGGCTAGATATGCTTCCTTTTGTAGAATGTTATTTATTACAACTAGAAATCTCAATAAATGATTCGGAAGAAAAAATGATAAAAAATTGTACCTGAATTATCTTTTAAACATTTCATGTGCATAAAAATTAAATATTTTGAATGTAAAAATACACATTATTTATATCAAAAGATATTGTTCATTGATTCTAAAAGTGATTCATAAAAATATAACCTTATACTTTAAGATATAAAAAAAATTAAAGTTTGAAACAATGCATATGATAAAATTGATTTCTGTTATTAATCAAAATCAATAAAAAATATAGCAATTGTTTTTAAAGATTTCCCCTATTTTAAAATCTAATTTTTTATTTCGTTTATGATTGTATATTTCTTTACAGGAAAGAAAACTATAATTAAGAATGCTTATTTTGTAATTGCAATATAATTTTTGTTACACAAAGCTTACTTCTCAGGAAAACTAAAATTCTTACTGAGAGATAATATAAGATAATAATACAACATTACAATAAAAATAATTTATAGATTGGAGAAAAATGGATCAACTATTCAAGTATTACGTTTCAAATACATAAAAGTATTGAAACTTTACATCAGAGTGCCTCTAGATCAGGAATCGGCAACCTATGGCACGCCGTACAATTCTTAGAAGCATTTTATGCTACTCGACAAATTTGTCAATTTTTAAGTAGATGAAAGTAGATAATTTTTTTTAAATGAGTATTGGACTATAATATCTCCTCAATTATATGAAGAGTAACGTATATATACTTTTTTTTACAAAATAACATGAAAGATAACTCTTAACTATAAATAGACAGCTTTTTCAAATTATTGGATGTCATTGGTGGAGAGATTTAACTGTTTAAAGAAAATTGTGTGTACTCTTTCTGCTTTTTGTCCTACATATGTGTGTTAACAAGTTTTTTCTCATACGAAAATAATGCAAATCTTTTCAAAACTCTGCAAAATTTCTTAGCAACTAAACATTCAAAGTCGTGTAAAATCGAAAGTCACAAATTATACGATATCATGATATAAGGTAGAGCGGTGTAATGGCATGATTCGCATTAAAATATTTATCTTTTATTTAACGACAGAATGAAGCCCCAGTGGTCGAGTGGTAGCGTATCGCGCTTCCACATCACAGGTCCAGGTTCTATTCCCGGGATGGGCAAGGTCAACTCAGCCTTTCATCCCTACTGCAGTGGATCTATATATGAGTACCAACCTTGCCTGGGGACTTAAACCCTGGCGGTCTCGCTTCAGACTGGCCCCCTGATAGGGACATCTGCTCATGCACCTCAGCACCCAATGGTCACGTATACTGGGATGAGCACGGTAGGCCTTGGCCCTCATGGATTGTTTTAACTTCAGTGAAGGACCACTCATAAGTTATGTTTAGTTATTATATATATTTTAATAAATATGTTTATAAAATACATAATATATGTTAACTTTTAATTTTTTATTTATGTTGGAGGAATAATTATGTATTGTATGTTGTTTATTTTTATGTTAATATAAATATCTTTAAATGATGCAAAATTAATACATATTAAAATTCTAGATCCATATTCTTGATCTCTATTCCCTAACTCTACATGCATTATCGCTGGAAGAGAATTGTTTCAAATATACCGTAAAATGTGGCACCCTGAATCATATTGATAGATTGATTTGGCATGCCAAGGTTACCGACTCCTGTTCTAGATTAATTACCTTGAGAGTATTAATTAATATACATATATATATACTACAGGGTGCCCCGAAATTTCTTGTACAGGCTTGGATGGGAGACGCAAAAGATCATTAGGAATCATAACTACACACATAGGAAAACATAGACGGAAATACCATCTGCACATAGAAAATATTAATAAAAACGCAGAAAGGACCAGAACAAAAAGTGGCGTAAAAAACTTTATTATACAACAAAAAAGTTCAAAATTACATACAATCCCCACAGTAGATGTTGTGAAGTTTGAGATAAATAACGGTAGCGTGATGTTGATTAATTTAAACATTTAGTTTATTTACGTCACAGCTATTATTTACAGATTATACATTGAAGCTATTAAACTTATTAAGAGTTTATTAGAGTTCAAATGATGTGGTTTGGGAGAGAGGAGTTTTCTTTCGGGGTCCACTCTCTTCGAAGGTTCAAAGCATCTCCATTTCCTCTCTTTTCTCGCTTTGGGGATAAAGAGCCGGCGTCTTTAGCATCCAGTTACATACTGCTAGTGGCGGGAAAAGAGTCCCTCATGGTGTCAAAGATTGCGGGGGCGGTCCAAGGTGGGACCACGCAATAACTTTCAATTAATTGATTGATTGAATATTAACGTCGCACTGTTTAGCTACACGAGGGTTTTTGGCGACGGACCACGTAATTTTGAACCACGGTCAAGTGACGTGGACGACACCTGAGCCGGCACCCCCTCTCCTAGTACGTTTTACGTACGGAGTACGTTTCAGCTCTCGACAGATTTAACGCGCATCGCTGCCCTACACGGCGGGTCTTTGGTGGTACTGGGCTCGAACTCGTGACAAGGCAAGCCACGATCCGATACCTATACCACTCGGCTACCGCGGCCACACAATAGCTTTCAAAATACAGCGGTAAATTGCACGTGTGGTGATTATTTCCACAATGAAGCAGATTCACAGCTGTGTGGTGGAAATCGTTACAGTGTTAGAAATTACGTTTAAAGGCATTGATACATGCATCACACCTACGTGACATGAACTAGAGAACATTTTCGAAGATGACATTTCGAGGACCGCAGCTGCAGGGATGCTGCTTCACCTCACAAGATCTTAAGAAAGCTCTAGTACAGAGGTGGCCAACCCGCGACACGCGTGCCACAGTCTAGCACGGTGGAGTTGTAACCATAACCCGCGAATACTTACTGAAAAATAAAAAAAAAAATTGAAAAGATAATGATAAATGACATTTTGTTTGTAATTTTATATAAATGTGGTTATCTCAGACAAAAAAAAAACTCTTTCAAAACTTAGATCAACATATGTTTGTGGATAAATATTTTCTATTTTGAGCATACAATCAAAATATCGCTCAAAATTAATTGATATACACCTAAACAACCTAATTTTATCAGCATCTTCTAAGGTTAATCCAAATATAGATGACTTGGTAAAAAAAAACAACTAATAATTTAAAGTTAAATGCTTCAAGTTACTCATTTTTATGTTACACCTAACTTAATTGATCGAATCTGTGTAAAAGGTTTATCAACAATAAAACTAAAGTTTGTACTTTGTCTTATTTATTATATTATTGATGTGTAACATCTTTCCTCTCGGTTGCCGGATATTTGTTGGGAGAGATTTCATGAAAAGGGACGGATATGTGTAACATGATGTGACGTAAGCGTGTGCTACTTGATTTGACCAATGAGAGTGCGTGGCTGTCTTTTCGCTACCCTCGCATGGGGGTCCAACTCTAGTAGCCATGAAGCACTCGAGCGCTTGACTCTAAATTGATATTGGGGGACATAAATGCGGCAGAATGCTTATTTGAAAATGGACAAACAGTGATTTCGGTGGTCGTATGCATTTCTTCGAATCAAACGGTTAAAAAAAATTAAAGATTTCCTTCATTTTGTACTTTTACCATGTAACGAAGGTGGTTCTGCTCTTTAAAAAAATATCACTCGCTTTCCCTGATTTTGAGTGGTGATTTTAACTTTAACTTCAGTTTGCCAAAAGCTGAACCACTCATAGCTTTTATGAATAAAGAACTTAAGCTCGAAATGAGCACAAATTAGAATGTTTCGACTGCTAACAGTGGTACTGTTATTGACGCTGTTTTTCTCAACGGTTTTTAAATACTTTGAAATCACAAGTATATGTGTCAAATTTTAGTTATCATAAGTCTATTGTTCCCGCGCTCTTCCCCAAATTGAACAAGAATAATTATTTTTGATAAAATATCGCTTTTTTTTACTCCTTTTGTTAATTAAATACAATTTTCATTACAGATATAATTATTCGATAGAAAATCATTTCCAATCATACCCGATTCATATTTTTTTCAGGAAAAAAGTACTTGCAGACTCCTTTCTTTTTCATTCTGGCTGCGAAAAAAAAAATTGCAGCATTCTTTCTCCCCACTGCGTTTTGGTGCTTCTCGAACGCGTTTTGGGCTTTTCGCCCTCTTCTTGCGCTCTACCCCTCTCGCATTCGTGACGTCACTTCTGTTTCATTCTCGTTCGGCTTCTCCTTCCACTAGCCTTCCCCCTGCGGGGGGGATTGAATTCCGATATCGCATTTCTTTTCACCCTTTTTCTTTGATTCTGGGTATAAGCGATTTATTTCGCTGGTACCCGAGGCATCTAATTTTCGTTTCAGGAAAAAAGTTCATATTGCGTATTTACCACGATAACATGTCAGATGTTACACATCATATGCAACTACTGTAAGACTCGTTTCTTTTTTTAAAAAAATTTCTACTACTTGTGTGTGTGTGTGTGGACTTGCACTAAAGAATGGGCTATTTTTGCGTAAAAATCCCATAATAAGCTTATAAGTAAAATTTTTTCACTTTTTCATCCTATTTCTTTTATTTGATGAAAAATTTGAAAGTGGCACGTATAATTTTTTTCATCACATATTGGCACTCTTCCCAAAAAGCTTGGCCACCCTTGCTCTAGTATGACGTTATACGCCAAATCAAGGCCAATATTTAAATCGCCAGCTTATGTTGAAATGGCAAAGTAATATTTATAAATACACACACACAATGTAATAATTTTTTCTGGAAATAGTCATGATAAGAAAATAGAAGTGAATGAATAATTTGATTTTGATACACGTCGCTCTGTAAAGCAACACGAGAACTATAGGCAACTAACCTCGTAATGTTGAACCTTGGTCCAGTGACGAGGACGACGCCTGAGCTAGCATTACATTTTTAAGTATATTATTCTCATAAAGTTATGAAAGGATATTTTAATCATATCATTAATATCAACAGAATGTAAAAGATCTTCAAATAAGAACAATAGATGGAGTAATTTTTTATCTTTTGAGCTATCTATAATTTTCTTAATATTTTTAGCTATATACCAGAGGTATTAAGTCTACTTTTTGAAGTCTGTATGATTTCTTGGAGTATTTTTCAGGATTTGTTCAATTATGCATTAAATCCGTTTGTAGCAGTGTGGAACACAATAGCGCTTTTATGAAATTTAGAAATTAAGAAAATATGGATATATTTAAAAATCTTATTGTGAGTTCTCTTAATTGTTTATAAAATGTTGAAAAGCTCTATCACAAAAATCACAGATTTTATAAAGGTTGTATTATTTAGAAAAGGTTTGTAGAGTGATAAACTATAATACTACCTACAAATGAGAGCACATTTTTCTGGCACTTTATAAACAAACTATAAGAAAAAAACATTTTTTTGAAGAGCTTGAATCTGTTGTTTAATGTAACAGAAGTACTACTGCTTGTTGTATTTTATATTTCTTTATATAACTGACAACTAATATTGTATCTAAATTATTTACGTGGTTTCCCCCCACACTTATATGTATTTATACGTGTATGCATATATACAAGAAATTTTCTCTCTCTTTTACACACACACACCATTTTCATAATGTAAGGCACCCAGTCGGGGGTGCCCTACTTCTACATTATCCTCACAACCTAGATCTGTAGGAAGAAACGAAGAAGCAGCCATATCGTTTAGCTTATTATCTCTTTATTAAGATCTTAAGTTAAACAATATACAATAATAATAACATTATTCAATTCAGATGAATCTGGAGTGAAAGGACACACTATTCGAATTACCAAATAATCGTGTAACCGACCACTATATCTAACTCTACCGACTATTCTAATCTCAGTAACTACACAGTTCTTAATAATTCAATTTAACAGTCTTACCACTTTATCTTGGGTAAACAGCAATTCGCTTGATTCTAACTGAAGTGGCTTTTATTCTTGTGGAATGATATCCATCTGTTACTTGATCGCACAGGTACGGATAGATTAAATCTTGAACTCGGGATTTCCTCTCCCTTTAACTTGGGAGTTTGTACACACATACCTCGTATATTCACTTCTCATAGCCACACCGCGTACACTAAACTTCTACTATTTACAAGATTCCTAATTTGAATATCACGCTTCTCTTCTCGAGTTGGTTGGAAAGAATTGCCATTCTGGCCCCAAAGAAACCCTAGAGGATAATTAGTTGAAATCGCGATGAGCCCGTCACAATAATACTTATTTATAGTTTATTTAATTTCTTATTTTTCTCTAAAAATTATTTAAACTCTAGAAAAAAGATTGAGTATAAAAAGAAAAGGGGAAGAGAGAGATAAATAAAAAAATACTTTTCCCAGTTTTACTTCACTAAAAAATCAAAAAGAAAAGATGAAAAAATAAGAAGTATAATATTTTATGCAATTAGCCATCCATTGTCTGTTGTAAGCTCTTCAATCCGTGAGTCAAACACAATTCAAGAGAGCAAATATTTGCTGTATAAATTATATTCAGCTTTAATATGTTAACGAAAATCGTGCTTGTAGTTTCCTCTCCTAAGCGGTGAGTTGTCGAATACATTAATTATTTCTCTTTTCCTTTTTTTGCATCATGAACAGGAATTAGGTAGTAATTATAAGTAATGATAGTAAGTACTATATGGGGGATATAACATGCTTCAAAGAATTTTTTAAGTAAATTATTTTTAAGAAAACTTTTTAAATGGGCTTGCAGTAACATGAACAGTTTTACATTATAAAGTAAACTTAGAATTACAACAGATCACAAATTATTCTCATAAATATATTTTAATGTGAACGGTCATTAAAAAAAAAGAGTGCAGTTGCCTGTGTACTGCTGCTTATTTAACCCTTTAACGGGCCCACCGCTAAAATACCATTTTCTTTGATAAAGTACTTAATAAATATATTGTTCTCATCCTCTATAAACGTTATTTAGTCACACAAAAAATATCTGATCAAGGTTTTTTTTCCTGGGTGGTGGCTAGACGTTATAGCCACTGCGCACTTAAGACATTTAACTTACTTTTCAAGGCAGAAATAAGGAATCATATCACAATAAACTTTTTATGAAAAATTAACATTTATGCTGATAACTATTTCAATAACAATTAAATACAATGTATAAGTGTAATTAAATAATAATAAAATAATTGTACAACATAGAATACTTACTTAGAATATATGTAGAATACTTAGAATATGCATTGAAATTGGTATACATCCACATTTTATGTTTTATTTAATTTTAGTATAAAAAGTTAGAACTAAAGTAATATTTTTGAGAATTTAAGTTAGTTATTTCACAAATTTGATGAAGTATTTGTGAAGATCCCCTTGGATCTCACTTTGAGAACGAGAATAATTCTGAGTCAAAAAAGAACCAGTAGCCATTTTTATAAATAACTTACTTTATTTGGTTATCTTTCCCAAATAGAATCAAAGACTTTTAATAACAAATAAATCAAAATAGCTTTATGAGGTTTAAAAGGGACTTTCCTTTATATTAACTTAAATATTTAATGATCCAATTAATTAGCAATTAGAATATCGATCACGCAGAGATTACCGCAATAAGAGATCTTAGAATTATATTCAATAATGTTCCTATTGAACATTTAACTTTAATCTCACTCCTAATATAAAACTTTAATGAGACTTTAATTATAAATCAATATTTACCACACTGGATCTCAGCTCTTCCTGAGCCTAATTTATCCACCAAATCTTCAATAATAAATCTCTAACTTCACTATTATAACTTCCTGCTTCAATCTCTCTCTCCTACTGCCTCTCACTTTACTATTCCGTTTAACTTAAATACTTTATCTAATCTGCATAATAAGGAATCCCTGTCCTCTTTTTGGAGTCGATTGGGAATAGGTAGGGAATTAAATTTCCCTAAAAAAGACGTCTCAGAAGGTTAGTGATAAAGTTTCGTATAGATTTGTCACATATTTGCTGGATGGGCTTGAAATGCAAAAAATGGTATCGTGCTGCCATCCGTATTAATTTTTATGTTTTAGCTTCAATTAATGCATATGGATAGACTAAGTATCCAAAACCCGCCTGGAGAAAAAATTTTAATATGTGGCTAGACCTATTAGCTACTGCCCGCTAAAGGGTTAAGGTTGTTTTCGCCATGTGTACGACGGTGTGGACTTAACGCAGAACACATTTTCGGACAGAAAAAGGGTCTCAGTTTTTATAAAAATTTGTGATATGTAACTCATGCATTTGTTTACAATATAGTGTTTTTAAAATTTCAAAATATTTTATAAATAATCAGTCTTTACTTTCAACATGTAAAGAGATAGCTCATATAGCATTACGGTATAGGAGAAAAATGCGAAACACATTTTATGAAAGAACAAATGTGTCAACTTGGATAGAAATGAGTAGTATGATAAAATAAGTAATTCTCTACAGGATAGTAAAGCCAGACTATAATATTAATGTTTGAGTACTTTTATACCTGAAAAAATATTCCGAATTTCGGTCATATTCTTTAACATTAGCCGAAGACAGCCTTAATAGTTATACACTGCTGGACAATTGCTAAGGACGGATCGCAAATTGCTATGCAGCATAACATTAAGCGAAAAATGAGGCCTAGTAGGATAAAATACATTTGCCACACTGTTCAGGCATTAGAATAAAGAATATTTATTGTTCTGGAAAGTACAAAAGCTGTGAAACATCTGAAAGAAAAAAAAATGTTCATTTGATCTGCGTATGGAGAAATGGAACAATGCATCTAAAAGTCAGCAGGCACCTTAAAGAAAGGTATCAGTACGGGTACGGGATATGTTCACCGTGGAGTGGGATGCAACATTCCACACGTCGTACCATACTTTGCACAACATTATCCAGCAGCTGTTGAAGCAATTTATCCCACTCCTCTGTGAGTGCACGGATGAGGGTGTTCTTGTTTATCGGAGGAGAGTTTCGACCAGCAACTTGCCTCCCCAAAGCATCCCTCACATTTTCAATGAGGTTTAGATCTGGTGAACGCGCTGGCCATACTAGGCGTTGAATACCCTCGCAGTCTCGACAATCCTAAACAACGAGTGTTCGTTGACATGTTGCGTTGTCGTCCATAAAAACAAATTTATCACCGACAGCACCACGAAAAAGACGAACATGAGGAAGTAGAACTTCATCAATGTATCGTTGGCCCGTCATAGTCCCATTCGCAACCACATGTAGGCGCGTGCGGCCATTGATCATGATGCCGGCTCACACCATGATACTGCATGTCGGATATCGGTCTTTTTCCTGGATATTTTCTAGACGATAAGCAGTACCACTCTCGAGCCTGATCAGTTGGCGTCTACAATCCGATCACAGACTGAACCTACTCTCATCTGAGAATAGTACGCATGCCCAGTCCTGTTCAGTCCAATTGTGATGCTCCCGACACCATTGCAAACGGGCAGTACGGTGCTGTCTGGTCAATGGGACACACACAACAGGTCTGCGTGCGTATAGTCATCCTCCCCTCAAACGTCTGGCAACAGTTTTTCGGGAGATCTTCTTTCCTGAGGCAACAAGAAACTGATTTGCCACCTGCTGAGCTGTGGTGCGCCTGTTCCTTTTTGCTGATAGGACGATATATCTGTCTTCTGCAGGCGTCGTACTTCTAACACGACCTTCCCCGTGCCGTCTACTACACATTCCAGTAGTTTTAAATGACTTCCACAGCCGTGAAACAACGCTGCGAGCGATGTCAAACTCCCTGGCAACATCTGTTATTTTTCGCCCTTCTTCGATCTTTCCAATAATTCGGCAACGCATAAAATCATTTATGTGATGTCGGGAAGACATGCCAAAAATTTTAAGTTCTTCTATTCAATATTTCCTGTAAAACTTTGACTTGAAACCACAACTGTCCCCACGCGTCAAAACCTTTAAAGCTCTTATGAACGCTATCTCGTGATGAACAGACGTGAAAAAATTTGCATACTCATACTTCTTCTTACTAATATCCCGCACTTATTCTAGTTTTCCACATTTTGCTTCCTTTCTTTTTGTGGTTGCTATGGATGATAGTGTTATCCGTCCTTAGCAATTGTCCAGCAGTGTATTAGTTTCAAATATCTTATAAAGGCTTAAGTAACAAAAATGATCAGCCCACACACACACAAAAACTCGAAAACAATTTAGAAAGATCCTAAGATTTTTTTAAAGAAAAATTACCTAAAAATAAAAATTGGCTGAAATGATCAAATAAAGGCGTAATTTTTCATTACAGTATCTTTACACAACTTAACAATATGCGCGATATTGCTGATATATTGTAAAATTTTATACGTTCAAGCCTGTTATATTCAGTGATTCCAAAAACTGAGTCCTCATTAAAAGCAACTAATTATAAAGGGTATCGATATTAAGGTTATTTTGCTCACATGCAGAAGAAACAACAGTATCATTTGTTTGATAATAAAATTTCATAAGCAGGAAAAGGAACTTGGAAAACAACCATGCATAAATACTATACGTAAACAGAAGGCAACTTAAAATTTACATTTTTATCTTTACCATTAAGCAAATGGTAAGAGAAAAGAGTACTGAAGAATACTTATTTAGCCTCTATAAGTATTTGAACTTACACAAACAAAAGTTTAGGTGGAAGCAAATTTTAGAAAATGATAATGTAAGATAGTTGGGAGCTAATTTAACCAGTTTTTTTTTCATTAAAATTAAGTTGAAATAGAATTAAAAACATTTTTGAAAATTTCAGAATCAATAAGAAATGACTGCTTAACTGGTGTGCCCGTACATCGTACTGGCACTGATATTTTCTTCTTTCTATTTTTAATTTGCACATATTTTTAATTCTCTTATAGTAAGATTATTAGTACTAATATTTTTTAGTGATGTAGGTTGACCATGGTACTGAAATACTTTTCATTAGGAATTCTTTTTGTGGTGAAGGTGGGAATTTTTCATTGATGGTAGGAATTTAGATTCTTGAAAATATTCGATAAAGAACAAGGATCGGCAAGACAATGTACAATTTATTGCAGGAGAAGAAATGAAAAGGGAAAGATAATCCAAAAAAGCCGATATTATCTCTGTCCCCATTACAATATAAGGCTTAGTATACCATGCTCCAAATTGTGTGTGCATGTAAAGGGTGTTTTTTTTAGTATAGAAATTTAAATTGCAATAAAACAACGATGTATTATTCGATTGACATGAATTTTTTTTTTTTTTATTCGAAAGATAATCTTGTGGCATTACATTTTAAATATGATTTCTGGCATAGGACTGCCACGGCTGGCTCGGATGTAGTCAATCTGGACATCCAATTTTTCGATGACTTTTTCCAACATTTGTGGCCGTATATCGGCAATAACACGGCGAATGTTGTCTTCCAAATGGTCAAGCGTTTGTGGCTTATCCGCATAGACCAATGACTTTACATAGCCCCACAGAAAATAGTCTAGCGGTGTTAAATCACAAGATCTTGGAGCCCAATTCACAGGTCCAAAACGTGAAATTAGGCGGTCACCAAACGTTTCTTTCAATAAATCGATTGTGGCCCGAGCTGTGTGACATGTTGCGCCGTCTTGTTGGAACCACAGCTCCTGGACATCATGATTGTTTAATTCAGGAATGAAAAAGTTAGTAATCATGGCTCTATACCGATCACCATTGACTGTAACGTTGTGGCCTTCATCGTTTTTGAAAAAGTACGGACCAATGATTCCACCAGCCCATAAAGCGCACCAAACAGTCAGTTTTTCTGGATGTAACGGTGTTTCGACATACACTTGTGGATTAGCTTCACTCCAAATGCGGCAGTTTTGTTTGTTGATGTAGCCATTCAACCAGAAGTGCGCTTCATCGCTAAACAAAATTCGCTTATGAAGTCATCGAAAATTGGACGTCCAGATTGGACTACATCCGAGCCAGTGGTGGCAGTCATATGCCAGAAATCATATTTAAAATGTAATGCCACAAGATTATCTTTCGAATAAAAAAAAATTCATGTAAATCGAATAATACATCGTTGTTTTATTCCAATTTAAAGTTCTATACCTCTAAAAAATACCCTTTATATGTGCACAAGACACAAAATCCTCAACCGTTTGAAAAAGAGGTACGAACATGAATGTTTTTTGTAAGTATGAGAGAAATTCTCATAAGATTATGAAACTTTCTTCATATCATGCAGAGAGTATTTATAAATAACAAAGCTTTAGGGGGAGGGGATTTGTGTTCCACAAATATAAAATAAAAAATAGTGCAAAAACATTAAAATTGAAAATTAAAATAAAATTCTTCTATTTTCGCATTCTGTAAAGTATTATACTTAGTTATATGCAATAAAAAAATATACCTTTTTTTTTAACTTTTTGTCAAAAATATTGACCGCTTAATGGGTTAAACATGCTAAAAGAGGAATTTTTGATTTTGAAAATAACTACAAAAGATGTTCTTTTTACCGGATACTTAGCCAGATAAAGAAATGGCTGGTAATATATTTTCGTAACATTGAAAGAAAAAAATCTCTCTTAGATGTGCTAACTTTCAAAAATGTATTGTATTGCTGTGTGTGTTTTTTTTTAAATTTTCGTTTTTAAATTTTTATCCAATGACTCTCTAATTTTTCACATTCTAAATTATAATATACATTCACACACACATATACTTTTCAAATGAAACAAAATAAACCCTTCATGAAAAGTGTGTTTACAGTTAATTGCGTATAGAATACTTAATAAAACATTGCAACTCAGAGAAAAATACGTTGCGGCAGGTGTTGTAGGAGTCGCTTTCTAAGTTAAGCAGTTGGTTGAACCGTAGGCAATTAAGAGGGCGTATGTTGTGATAATGCAAGAAAGAAACATAAATTAAAACTTATAAAATAAAACACTGTGTACATATTGCTATTCTATATGAGTACTTTTGAAATAATTACTGGACCATGATAGTTTTTCCAAAGCATCTTCAGAAGGGGGAAGACCTAGAAAGAGACGAGATAGGGAAAAAAACAACAACTTATGAGTAGCTTGGAGGTGACAGCAACAGAGAAAGTGGGCAATAACTTCCAAGAGGCAAGAAGTTCTTTGAGTGTATCAGCTTCATGTCAACCCAGGGTGAAAGGTTTAAGTAACTTTGAAAAGATTACTTGTTCTCGGGACTGATGGGGAGGGAAACACACTGAGAGGCGGTTTTCTGTCTGACTCTTTGCTTTAGAAGAAAATGGTAGGCAGTTAACGCGGGTATGTGTGCGTGTTTCACTAACAGTTGTAAAAGCAGCATGTTTTTGTGAATTAGTTATTTGCCAATCTAAGAAAAATTATTGGAATGATTTAACTGATGTAGAAAAGGAAGTTTGTGTGCATATATATTTCTTTAATTTGATGCACGATAAAATAGGATGAACAGAAAAATATGAAAAGAGTAAAAAAGAATTTAATTTGAGAAAAAAAGGTAAACAAATATGAGTAATTGGTAAAATCTTTTCAGACACATAACAAAATTATCTTACTGTACCAAAAAGAAAAAAAAATCTTTGAGTTACTGCAATTTAAAATTTTAGACATTAAATTTAAGGTATCCGACTACGTTCGGAACCATGATTTAAAAAAAACGCATAAATGGATAATTTTCATGATATTTAGTGTCACTCAGATTAGAATACATGCATAAAATTGTTTTAAGGATATTTTGAGAAAAAAATGTATTTAAATATATTTTGGCAAAAAATTAACTTAGAATAATCTTTTTCCAAATGTTCTCCTTTTGTGAAAAATGATTCTATTATACTAATATTTTGCCTGTATATAGCTCACACCTCTCTACTGAGACTCAACTAGAATTTTTGAAAAATTCACATTATTTTCAGAGTTACCACCAATTGAAATAATTATGGGCGTTTTTTTCTAAAAATTGCTCCCCTCTGTTGTCGTAAAATATGAATATAAACCCACTTCTAAGTTATATATTTCAAAAATTCTAGTTGATTCTCTGTAGAGAGGTCTGAGCTATATACAGGCAAAATATTATTATAGTATATAGAAGTATTTTTCACAAAAGAAAAACTTTTGGAAAAAAGATTATTCTAAGTTAATTTTTTGCCAAAATATCGTATTTAAATTTTAAAAAATTTTGGCTAAATGTCCTTAAAACAATTTTATGCATATATTCTAATCCAAGTGACACTAAATATCATGAAAATTATCCATTTATGCTCTCTAGCAAAATCACGGTTCCGAACGTAGTCGGATACCTTAAAGCTTGGAATGAATGAATGAGTGAATATTAACGTCGCACTGTTCAGCTACATGAGGGCTTTTGGCAACGGACCACGTAATTTTGAATCATGGTCAAGTGACGTGTACGACACCTGAGTTAGCACCCCTCTCCTAGCTACCACACCAACGGGAGGACGTTTGATCTCTCGACAGATTTAACGTGCATCGCTATCTACACGGCGGGTCTTTAGTGGTACTCGGCTCGAACTCATGACAAGGCCAGCCATGATCCGATACCTTGACCACTCGGCTACCGCGGCCCTATTTACAGCTTGGAAAAAGTTGGTTGTTTACAATATAACCGTACCTGTACAACTTATCGAAAATTTTCAGAAATTAATACCATATAACTGATATTTTCAACAAATCAACAAGTTTTGTGTTCACACAAAATCAAAAGAATTTTCACTTTTGGTTAACTATCTTCAGAGGGATTGGAGACTATTAATCAAAATTGATATCACACACACACACAAATCTAAAAGAAAGGTCAAAATACCGAACAAAAAAAATAATGCATGGGAATATTGGTTCCCCATTTGCAGTTATTCAAGATTTCATCTCTTTACATTACAACAGTCACACAGCCTTTATCAAAGACATGTCGGCCTGTACGCCCATTCAACATGATGCCTGCCACATTGGTCTCTTTCTCGGATATTGGAGGATATATTATTATGAGTTCTCATGCATTTTCCCTTTAACTAGCCTCCTGGGTTTCTTCATAACGTTGTTTGATATGGACCTCACCTGTGAAGGAGCCGTGATACATGCAAATAGACATTACTAAAAAATGTAACTGAAGAAAGGAAGAGCGAATCATCAGTGTATGCAATGAAGTGTTGGTAGATGTTGTAGAACAAGGGCATCAAACTCAAAGGCGAACTTGGGCCAAGCAAACAAAGTTTAACTTTAGGTGGGCCTAAAAAATCAATATTCATAGAAACGTAAGTTTATTTCCAATAATACATTAAAATAAACATAATTAGAAAAAAACAGAAAAAATTAATGTTTACGTCCTGACACTTGACATATCATCTCTGGTACTATTTTTCCTATTTTGGAAGAAATTTTGATATTTTATTACATATTATTGTGCGCCGATATACTGGTCGGGCCGCAAAAATGCTCGTTGTGGGTCGCGAGTTTGACACCCCTGTTGTAGAGCGTCAAGAGTTCGATAATCCTATTGAGCGATTGACCTAGTAGATAGATCTGGTTTGATTCATCAGAAGATAACAAATGCCACTGGAATACCAACTCAGCGACTTTTTTGGTTAAAATTCAATATTAATACTTTATTGATAATGCTACAAGTATAATACTTTGTTGATATTTTGAGCGGAGAAGAAATAAAATTGTTTTAAAGTTTCAAATGTATCTGAATAACTCAGTTCCTACAATCTCTGCTAACACAGCTTTGACATAATGTAGAGGAACCTTGGTTCTCTTAAGATGATGTTACTTAAATAATTCATGATTAAAAGGAATCTGCACTGAAAAAAATAGAGCAGTCTCTCATTGATCCCTACTCCAATGTCAAAATTCTGTGCTCCATTCTAAAAGGGGTACTCAGAAGGCAGAAGTGAGCGGAATGCTACAGCGTTTTTTGTAAATAAACCTTTCTCATGTAGTTTTCTGGAAACAGTAACCCTTGAAACTCTGCTTGACCATGGTTCAAAATTACGTGGTCCGTCGCCAAAAAAGCCCTAGTGAAGCTGAACAGTGCGACGTTAATATCCAATCAATCAATCAACCCTTGAAACGAAAAATCCTATGGCCGTATGAAATTCATGCATTATTTAAGAGGCTGTTACACTCTCATTACGCCTAACGAGAATAGACAAATTATTATAACAACGGAATTTTGATCGTCTCGAGGCTCTTCAACGACCTTGTTTAACCCTTCTGTCTATAGTTCCGATCTAATTAAACAGTTTTACAGAATGTTGGACGTTACATTTTCTATCTCTAGAAATCTGTATTTGAGATTACCCTGTTTCAAGTCTCCCGATGATTTGCCTCCTTATTCTCTTACTTAAATGTTGGTGTTGCTTAGTTTTATTGTTCCCTTTAAATTCATCAAGTGTAACATAAAAGTACGAAAGTTACTGAATCATGCAAAAAAACAAAGCTAAAAATTTGGCACTTATCCTTTCTAAGTACAATTGTCGCGATCCATCGATCGAGGATGTAAGATCAGCCATTTCTCAATTGAACTGAGAATTCACTTTAATAACTAAACCCGAGAAATAATCAAACTTATTAATCTAATTATAATAGAAATTAGAGCACTTATCTAATTTCCCGAGCGCTCTTGCTTCAACACTTGCTTAGTTTTCCCTTCTTGAATTAACAATATTAAATACAACCACCGGTCACTAACGCTATGCCTTATTCTTATTCTCAATTTTCAACCATCATCTCACCTACTCCACAACTAGCACTTAAATAGAAGCCCGCATTCACATAAAACCAACTGATCTCGACGGAAAGTAGCAAGAGTAAGTAGAAAAGCCCGAAAAGAACCCGTTACACACTGTTGTTAAAAATCAAGAGAATTTTCAAATTAGGTCGATAATCGCAAAACTACTGGACAGACATCGGAGTCGAAAGGTATGAAATAGTAATTACAGAACAAACAAAAAAAAGAAGTTATTAGAGGGTATGACTCCCTTTTACAGATATACAGGCCTCGCACCGTGATTTTATGCTGGAAATAAAAATAAAGGAATTTATGGGTTCCAGTGGCAATTAATCCCACTCGTTCAGGAACTCTGTTTCCGGGCCTTGAATAGTTCTCGTAGGGCGATTGCGAGTTGAAATTGCCCTCCCCAGAGCGACTCAGGTAGTCTCTATAGCGATGAGATCTGGGTGACCAATCCATCCGGAGAATATCCTCACTTTTCAAAAATTCGACGACCAGATGAGTTCTATCTGGCCTCGTGTTTTCATCCACTAAAATAAAGTCATGGCCAATTGCACCCTTGAAAAGGCTAACCGAGAGCTCCAAGCCTTCATTTCTGTACCTCACAGCAATCACAGTGCCTTTTTCAAAGACAAGGAGATCTGAGCGGCCATCCAACCAACGTGATGCCTATCCAGATCATCAAGCTGTCACTGCCGTAACGATCGATTTCTCGGACATTGGACGGGGAGGTAGCTAATCCATGGTTTTCTCTATGTGAAAGTACGGTTAAGCTGAACAGGGACTCACATCAATGAAGAGAACGGTCGCTCAATGACCTCAGTCACCCTTAAACTTAGGTTCCTGTGGCTGCATACAACTCAAGAGAGATCTTAGAAGCTGTAGCATCCCTGTTACGCCTCGCTATAATGGACAAATGGCGATCTTCTAGGGCCAGTGTGGCTCTTGGACGAACTTGCCCAGGCTTTCTGTCGATGGATCCGGTATCCTGAAACTGTTTCCATTAGATGAGCTCGACGTTGGACATTAACTTGGAATCTCTCCAAATATGGATTTGAGACTGTGTGTGTGGCCTGCTTCTGGCCTACCCACAATTTGCCACACCATTCCATCATCTAAACATTAGTGGCTGTTTTAATTTTAATTTAACCGATTGCTACAAAAACATCAAGAAATTCAGTGAAGTAAGCTAGAAAATGAAATGCGGATTTTGGCACTTGTGCTTATAAATTCTGTTACTCGACTAGCTCTGCTCACGCATACGTATTCGACACACAAGATATGCATATTTCTTTCGAAGCATTAGTGCTACATTTCGTTCATATCTGTTCATGAAATTTGACAAAATATGCAAATTCTTTTAATTTTGAGCACCAGTGTATTTTCCCCTAGGCGCACAATCTACACGCACATATGCGGTTATGTAATGTGCACTAAAAATTTAATAACGTTTTGAAGCATTAACTTTATCTTCCACTTAAGGTATCCGACTACGTTCGGAACCGGGATTTTAAAAAAGCGCACAAATGGATAATTTCCATGATATTTAGTGTCACTTAGATTAGAATACATGTGTAAAATTGTCTTCAGGACATTTTGACAAAAAAAATTTATTTAAATACAATATTTCGGTAAAAAATTAACTTAGAATAACTTTTTTAAAAAAATGTTCTCCTTTTGTGAAAAGTGCTGCTATTATAAGAATATTTTGCCTGTATATAGCTCAGATCTCTGTATAGAGGCTCAACTATGATTTATTTATGAGAATATTTTGAAAATTGGTCATTCTAGGTTCATTTTTCGTCAAATTATTGTACTTAAATATTTTTTTTATTGTAATACTATTCTTAAAACAATTTTATATGCATTTTCTAATCTAAGTGACACTAAATATCATAAATATTATCCATTTATACCCTTTTGCAAAATCACGATTCCGAACGTAGTCGGATACCTTAATATTTTTCAAGAAACAGATTAAATATACAGATATGTAAAATATGTTCTGAATACCGGGGTACTATTTCTCATATTCAGAAAATTTCCACCGTTTCTCAGAATTAAGTTCAATTAAAAATAAAATAAAAAAGGATGGAAGGTTGATGCTGTAAAAATAACTAACAAACATGATTCACAACTAGAAAAAAGCTGTTTAATAGTAATTAAAGCTGTTTAATAAAAAAGCTGTTTAAGCTCATGATAATAACCTTTATTGTCTTGACCGTAATATACAATAATTAGTGTTGACGTGATCAACATGACATTGATTAAAAATTAACTTCTCTTAATTTAACAAAGCATTTTTTACTTAGAGAATTTAAATAAATATTTTATACACAGAAATTAAATATTCTTTCTATTACTATCCAATAGAGGAACATGCTTTAAAACAAGTAATATAAAAAAAAGTTTAAATCAATTTCTCTACTTAGACCAACAAAGAAAATTTTTCTTTAGTTACTTTTTATTAAATAATTACAATTAATATAAAAATGTACAAACAAAATCCCAATATTGAGTTTCAAAAAACACCTTTTAAATTAACATAAAAAAAACTTTTTAACCCCATTAAATTTGTAATTACATCTTTTATAATAAAAGTTGAATATAATAGGTAAGAATTTATACTAAAACCTGTGTAAAAGGAATGGTGACGTCTAACTAGCATATAATTTTACTCAGGTAAAGTTAAATCTTCATCACAAATTTAACACAAAAGCCTTTTTATCTAATGGTGCTGCCATCTAGAAGAATAATATCGACTGAAATATATCTCTTAAACTATAATTAATTAATTTAATTTAATTAATGAATTAATAATTGAAAAATTGATCAAGTGTCATCCACTACAAGTTTATAAAAATGTATTTGAACTTCAGTGGAAGAAAAAAAAATATTTTATTGACAATTGAAAATTTGAACAAGATATATAAATAAATATATATATAGGGAGAGTGTGAACTAATAGTAGGAATTCTGAATTAGAAATCTGCATAATAATTCTGTATAAATATATGTAATCATATCCAAAAGGTAATATATAATGCTGACCAATTAAATAATGTTTTAAGCCTGTGAGAATCGCAAAGAATGCATAAAAAAGTCATTTTTAGAAGCGCAATTTCTAGACGAATTTTCAAAACATCTTCTTACACATTAACAAACCAACGAATAAATAAATTGCGGTAATCAGTTATTGAAAAATAATGCCATTTCTCTTCATTTATTTATATTTTTATATTAGCACAAGGACCATATTTGGCCAAGTTTCGCTAACATTCGTTAATTTGAAAGTTTTCAAGTGTATCATGTGAAAATTGGGTGGCCGTAGTAGCGTAGGGGTCAAAGTGTGTCATGAGTTTAAGCCTAGTACCAATGACACCTTTTAATTCTCTGATTAGACTGGTACTTTAAGAAAATTGTTCATATCGTAATGGCAGTTATTATGAACAAATTAAAAGCATACCACAGGGTAGACCAGCTATTAATGGCTTAAGTAATTTAAAATTTATACTTTTTTTGAAAATATAGTTATATTGACAATTTTTTTCCCATGTATTGATTATCTTATCTTTTTTGGAAAGAAATAAGTATTACAAATAAAAAATTCATGATTTTATTTCAACTACCTAAATCTGATTCAGACAAATTATAATACTTATCTCAAGGTCATTTCATGGATATTCAAATACTTTTAAAAGGTAAATGAATGTGTACTGACAAGCAAAACGATTTAAGCTTCAATATTAGTGAAATAATTCATTTGGAAAGTAATACATATTTTTCAATTTTCAAAAATGATATTATTAATAACATTCAACGTAACGGACGCCTAGTTTCACATAAATAAGAAAAAAAAAATCACAAAAATTATAATTATCATATAAATACTGCTTAGAACAAAAATACCCAAAGAATTTTATTTATAGTTATTTGTATGAAAAAAATCGTAATTTATAAATACAAAAGTAGGAGATACTTTTATAGCCTCATACGATATTAAAATTCGCAATTCTATGAATTTTCTCTACATTTTAATACCATCTTTCTCAAATAAAATATGGTGATACTGTAGCTCGTAAAAACAATATTTTCAAAATGTTTATTACTAGCATATACTTCATAACATTAGTTTATGATCAATTTAATAATAATAAAAAATTACGTATTGCTACTAATGGGTCTTTATTTTTCAAGCTTTGAATTTGTATTTATATCACATAATCAGGCAATAATGGCTTTATTATTCTTTTATTTGAGCACGATTTATGCATTATTTAATGTGTTTTTAAGGTGTCCGACTACGTTTGGTACCGTAATTTTGCGTGGTCGCGGTAGCCGAATGGTATAGGTGTTGATCGTGGTTTGCCTTGTCACGAGTTCGAGCCCAGTACCACTTAAGACCCACCGTGTAGGGCAGCGATGCTCGTTAAATCTGTCGAGAGCTGAAACGTCCTCCCGTTGGTGTGGTGGGGTAGTTAGGAGAGGAAGGTACCAGCTCAGGTGTCGTCCACGTCACTTGACCATGGTTAAAAATTACGTTGTCCGTCGCCAAAAGCCCTCGTGTAGCTAAACAGTGCGATGTTAATATTCAATCAATCAATCAACCGTAATTTTGCAAAATCGTATAAATGGATAATATTTATGATATTTAGTGTCACTTAGATTAGGAAATGTATATATAAATTGTTTTAAGAATAGTATTATAATAAAAAATTATTTAAGTACAATATTTTGACAAAAAATGAACATAGAATGACCAATTTTCAAAATATTCTCCTTTTGTGAAAAATGCTTCTGTTATAACTATTATAATAATATTTTGCCTGTATATAGCTCAGACCTCTGTACAGAGGCTCAACTAGAATTTTTGAAATATATAACTTAGAAGTGGGTTTATCCGTGTTTTACGGCAACAGAAGGGAGAAATTTTAAGAAAAAAACGCTGATAATTATTTCAAATGGTTGTAACTGAAAATAATGTGAATTTTTCAAAAATCATAGTTGAGCCTCTGTACAGAGGTCTGAGCTATATACAGGCAAAATATTATTATAATAGAAGAATTTTTTACAAAAGGAAAACACATTTTGAAAAAAGGTTATTCTAAGTTAATTTTTTGCCAAAATATTGTATTTAAATAAGTTTTTTTGTGTCAAAATTGTCCTTAAAATAATTTTATACATGTATTCTAATCTAAGTGACACTAAATATCATGAAAATTATCCATTTATGCGCTTTTTTAAAATCACGGTCCCGAACGTAGTCGGATACCTTAAGTATCTTTATTTTTAATTAATAATGGACCTAGAACTTCTGTCGATTATATTTCATGGGATTTCACTCTGAATTATAAGCAGAAAGAGGAGAAGTTGATTAGTCATAAAACTGGTTTAACCCCATATTTTAAAAAAACATTCCTGAGTCTGTAACGTTTATAGATACTGCAGCATCCATCTTTTTATTGTTTCCAAAGTTTGGATTAATCTTTCGTATTCAAATCCTTCTTGTCTGTCAAACAGAGAGCATTAAAAATTGTACATATATACAGGTGGTTATCAGAATAATGAAAACACCTGTAAATAAAATTGAAAATTTTAATGCGCTTTGAAAACATTAAGCTATAATAATAGTAGTAGCTTTTTTATATAAATAAAAATACATTTATTCTGGTATTATGCGGTAGCTTTTTATTGAAGTTCTGAAAGTCTTGGATTTTTTTCAAAAGCGTAAAATGTCGAATCTCTCAGATTTTTAAAGAAACCAAATGGAAGGATACAGTCCAGCTGGAGCAAATGTGACCGAAACCGCGCAACTTTTAGGTGTTTCTAGAGGTACGGTGTTTATATAAAGTCATGTCAGCATACACACAGCGTTACAAGACAAGCTCGGCAAAGCAAAATAGTGGACAGAAAGAGAGGCTCAGTAAAAGAGACTGAAGAGGATTGTAATGTTTTAAAAGCGAACAACTGCAGCAAAAGTGACCACAGAGCTCAATCAGCACCTGGATTCTCCAGTGTCAATGATTACAATTGGAGGGCACCTCCATAAACAGAACATTTACTGCAGATCAGCAATTCCCAAACCACTTGTTACAGATGTTAATGCCAAACGCCGTCTACAGTGGTGTCACACTCACAAAACCTGATCGATTGATAAGTGAAGGAAAGCAATATCGTCTGACGAATCGTCTCACTCTCTCTCTCTTTCACACTTTTCGCTACAACAGGATGGGTGAATGTTTGAAGGACACTTGCTCAAGAATAAGATAGTGTTTGTCTCCTTACAACTTCCAAGCATGAAGGTGGATCTGGAGAGCCATATCGTGGTTTTCTGCTGAAACAATCGCAGCCTTGAAAGGAAGCTGGGGAGAAGTATAGACAAGTTTTAGCTGACCAGGTCCATCCTATGATACAAACTTTGATTCCTGCAGGAGAGGGAATTTTCTAGGATGATAGTGTACCTATCTATGCAGAGGAAGTTGTTCAATCCTGGTTTGAAGAACACGAGGTTGAAGTTAAACATTCACCTTTGCCCGCACTGTCACTCGATCTCAATATAATTACACCGTTATGGTCTATTTTGGAGCATTCAATACAGAATCACTATCCTCCACCGGCATCTCTCCCAGATTTTTCACATTACACTGGTGTGCAAAAATTAAGGACGAAGTCGAAAAATTAGCATATCAGCTGAACGAAGAGGCAGAGCGGACAGAAAGACCAATCAGGAGATTAAGTAAGGTGATGTACGGTAGCACATGCGCAGATATGTAGGTAGACGTAATGGGGGAGTGTCTGAGTAGTATAAAGCATGTTGTCGGTGTAAGATCAGTATTTCTGACAAAGAGATTGCACGCCGTATAGCAGTTAAAATCACACCGAGTTGCTGCCTCAGCGAGAAATGGCGAATAATCAATCTGTTAGACGACATCTGGATGCTTTTACCCGAGGTCGAATCATTGGGAAGTTGGAGGAAGGCCGCAGTGTGACAAGTGGGGCTGCAGAGTTCGGAATTGCTCACAGCATCGTTTCACGACTTTGGAGACAATTTCAAACTACAGGAACAGCTATCCGGGGTTCAGTAGTGGTCGTCCACGAGTAACCACACCCGCAGATGATCGGTACATTGTCTTACAGGCCAGAAGAAACAGGCGGCAGACAGCGGGAGAAATCGCTAGACACACGACACAGGCGACTGGACGACCGATATCGCGTTTTACCGTGGCCAGAAGACTGCACGGTGGTGGTCTGTTTGCACGACGCCCTGTACGGTGTGTACCTTTAACGCCTGCCCATCGGAGAAGGCGTTCTCTGTGGTGCCGGGAACACCGGAATTGGAGAGACAATGAATGGGGACGAGTACTCTTTACAGATGAGAGCAGATTCAGTTTGAGTAGCGATTCTCATCGCATACTCATCTGGAGAGAGCGGGGAAGCCGCAATCATCCCTCGAACATCATTGAAAGGGACAGGTATGGAGGTCGCGGTGTTCTCGTTTGGGGAGGCATCATGCTTGGTAGTCGTACAGACCTTCACATCTTCGACGCAGGTTCAGTCAACGGGACCCGTTATTGTAACGAGATTCTTCTTCCATATGTGCGTCTTTTTAGAGGCGCTATGGGTCTGCAGTTCCTTTTCATGGACGACAATGCACCATGTCATCGCACAGTAGCTGCCGAACAGCTCTTAGAGTGAGGATATTGAACGTATGGATTGGCCGGCACGATCTCCGGATCTCAATCCCATCGAGCATGTATGGGTTTTCTAGGCAGACGCTTGGCAGCTCGTACCTTACCACCAGTAACGATTCGGGAGCTTCGATTGGCGCTGCAAGACGAATGGGCAGCAATGCCTCAACACAACTCATTGACACCCTCATTCTCAGCATGGGCAGACGCTGTGAAACCTGCCTAGCAGTCAGGGGAGATCATATCCCCTACTAAAGACCGGATGTTTCTTGCTGGACACCCATCACAGGGATGTTTTGGCCTTCAGTCGCATTGCGCTCCATGCTACTCTTCAATCAAGCTTCTTTTTAACCCTCTGATTTCTCTTTTAGTAAGTGTTGCTTACATTACACATGTCCTTACGTATTGGGGATCTTACGGTATTAAATGTGTTGATTTGGAAAGCTTTTGTACAAAGTTATATTGAAAAAACCGTCTCGTCCTTAATTTTTGCACACCAGTGTATCTCAATGAAGAATGGTACAATATTTCTCTAAACACTATTCAGCATTTGTATGAATCAATCTCTAGGCGAATCTAAGCTGCATTACATTCCAAAGATAGCCCTACACTATGCTAAAAAAAAGGATCCCTTATAAATCTAAGGTGCTTCCATTATTTTGATAACCACCTGTATATACCTACAATTAATAAAATTTAACCTTGAAATTTTTATTAAAATATTTATATATATATATATATCATTATATTGGATTGTTTCAACAAACATTCATAGTAGGTCACATATGAAGCCCCCTGTTTGATATTCTAGGAGTTAAGAAAACAGTTTTGTGTCTATGAATAAGATATTCACTTAAGGATGTGCATTTATAACCCTTTAAGACCCGAAATATCTTTAAATATTAAAATCTTGTGGTTATTAACATTATATTGATCCCAATGACACTGGAAAAAATAATAAAAACATTTTGCTCCTCCTTGGAACGTAGAAGGTATCCGCACGATCGTGCGGGTTGGGCTATCTGTGAAACAGATCAGCTGCGAAATTTTACGAGTCATACATTTTTTAGATCTTAGTTGATAGAAGAAACAATTTTAATTCAACTAAATTTGTTACAAATAAGTAATTTATTGATGTATAAGTAATTCTTTTATTGACTCATTATTTATTTACAGAGAAAAATTTTTAAAACATGCTTTTGTTTTTGACGAGTATAAATAAACATTGCATACTTCCCAACACGTTTTCGAACTTTTTTCTCAGTTTTCAAATCTGCACTCGCGAAGTTTTGAAATGTCATCAATGCATCAAAAATGGCTATATGTGCCACGCCTTTTATCCTGGCATGGTCAGAATAAAAAGCATGACATGCATACCAGGCGGCTTATAACACTTCGATCTTTTTGCGGGAAAATTTACACCACTGTTACCTTCATCATCAGTTAAAATACGTTTGTTAGTAGATGGAGAGGCTGAAAACGCTTCAGCTATCTCTGACTTAAATTTTAAGGCATCCATTTTGATTTTTTGCAGAATTTTATATATATTGCATCTTGCTTGCACAGAAACCAAGATTTTGCAACAGCTGAAACAATGAAATGACTGGGTTCAAGAGACTTAGATGGTAAAGAATGATCCAAAATTGTGTTTTTCCATTACAAATATTTCCATGTTTTTCTTCAACGCTCTCATCTGCACTTGATTCTCCTTCCAGTACACGTGGCTCATATGTTTTATCTGCAGCATACTCATCATCCTAGAAATCGCTAAGCTGATAATCTGATTTATTCTTCAATTGCAAAATTTCTTCCTTTGTGGGAATTCTTTTCTTTTTAGGCGCTTGAAAAAGTTTTTGGTTAAAAGTTATTCCATGGATTCCATGAAAAATAATAAAATGTATCAGAAATTTGTATTGAAAGAAAATTAAAATATTAAAACCACACCTTATCAACTCCCACAGGAAAACGTGGATTTTTTTTTGAGGTGAGGGGAGGAAGAGATATAGATGGAAATATCTGTGTAAGGGATGAAAATGCCATACCCCTCAACAAATGTATGAAAGAGAAAATTAATTACAAAAAAGAGCGAGAGAAAGAAAAAAGGGACTCACCCATAGTATCTCCCCCCAGAGAAAAGTATGGTATTAATTATATAACATTATATTTCATCCGTATTTAGGATTCTATCAACATTATTTAAACCGAAACGAAAACTCACATGGCAAACCTTTACAGCTGCAGTGACTCAAGCAAAGTCCAAGTCACACGATCGTGCAGGTAACGAAATCCCGAGTCCTACAAGCAACATTAATAGAGTATAGTTAATATTTTTACTATTTTATAATTAAAGAGTGTTTTTTTTTTCAGATATAGAAGTTTAAGTTGGCATTACTTTCCAAGATGGCAACCGATTTAACAGCTGTCAAGTGATTTATTCTCAGTTTGGTTTGGCAATTCATCAAAACGATCATCAAGCAAGGCGTAGATTCGTCGAATGGGTCCAAAACGAGATTGCCGTTGTTCCCGATTTTCATAAGCGAACTTTGTTTAGCGATGAAGCGCACTTCTGGTTGAATGGCTACGTCAACAAACAAAACTGCCGCATTTGGAGTGAAGCTAATCCACAAGTGTATGTCGAAACACCGTTACATCCAGAAAAACTGACTGTTTGGTGCGCTTTATGGGCTGATGGAATCCTTCTTCAAAAACGATGAAGGCCACAACGTTACAGTCAATGGTGATCGGTATAGAGCCATGATTACTAACTTTTTCATTCCTGAATTGAACAATCATGATGTCCAGGAGCTGTGGTTCCAACAAGACGGCGCAACATGTCACACAGCTCGTGCCACAATCGATTTATTGAAAGAAACGTTTGGTGACCGCCTAATTTCACGTTTTGGACCTGTGAATTGGCCCCCAAGATCTTGTGATTTAACACCGCTAGACTATTTTTTGTGGGACTATGTAAAGTCATTGGTCTATGCGGATAAGCCACAAACGCTTGACCATTTGGAAGACAACATTCGCCGTGTTATGGCCGATATATGGCCACAAATGTTGGAAAAAGTCATCGAAAATTGGACGTCCAGATTGTACTACATCCGAACCAGCCGTGGCAGTCATATGCCAGAAATCATATTTAAAATGTAATGCCACAAGATTATCTTTCGAATAAAAAAAAATTCATGTCAATCGAATAATACATCGTTGTTTTATTGCAATTTAAAGTTCTATACCTCTAAAAAAACACCGTTTATTTAAACACTAAGACAAAAATGTGTATCTTAGCAATTAGAAATATATTGATAATTACCTTTTTACGACAGATAAAAAGAAGATGTGTTTTCGTTGTATTTGAAAACAAAGCTAGATTTTCCAGTTGAAAGTAGAACATAGACTTCAACTACCGTCTATTGATAAAAAGTGATACTTAACACTTTCTGCAAACCCGCTCAATCGTTCGATTGGGGGCTTTTGTTATAGACGACTATCCCAGAAGCAAACACGTATAAGAATATTTAATCCGCACGATCGTGCGGGCTGGGTCTTAAAGAGATAAAATAATAGCTTGATGAAAGAAAAAGGACAGTGTTCATATATATTATAAATAGTTAAAAACTGAAATGAGATTAAATATTTTAAGTAATTGTTTTTAATATCACGTCACATCGGAGCAATACAGTGTTTGTGAGCTCTTATGACAGACAATTTTCGTGGAAAGAATTTTTCTCGTCGATTAGAAAGGATGTTGTAGTTACTCCTGAAAATCTACATATTAATGTATGTGAAATAATTATACAACTCAAACAAAGCGTAGCTGATTATCTGCTTCCCAAGTTCGATTTTTATTAGGCCACGAACGGATACCAGCTTGATGACTGAATACCCCTCGAATAAAAAAACTAATTATAAAAAATATCGACGTTTTGGAAAGTAAATGCTATATTGCACCTCTGTCATCAACTATTGATATTTTCAAATTGTTAACAAAGAGCCGCAGTTATTGTCAGAATGGGACTTGGGAGTGGATAAGATCCAGATTCCTCTTCTGTAGTTTATACCATATCCAGATAGTAGAAATGTATGAATTTTTATTAAAATTTCTAAAACGAATCTTGACCCTAAATTTTATTACATGTAATAAATTGTAAGCTCAAAATTCACACATTTTAGAGCTTATAAATGATAAGAAGCAGAAGTTCTAAAACAGAACATTTTTTTAAACAGCGCGATTTTGATTAGTGGTGAATGAAATTTGAGGGGAGGGGGGAGAAAGTGCGAAGTAATTTCTCCCTTAAAAAGTAAGTCCCTACCTTCTAACTATAAAACATAATTAAATCCTTTTTTAATTATTGTCTCAAACATAAAAGCACACGAGACTTTTGTTGAAATTCAAAGGGTGAACCACCCCGCAAAACCTGTTTGAGATGAAGCCTACGTTTTTAATTTTAATATCTTCCCTTCTCTCCTCCTCCCCCACAAATTTTCTTGTTTTGTTCTTTGTGGTTAAGTTTACATGGAATTAGAAAAAAAACTAACTATTCACTTCTTTATTTTCACTTCTAGAAGAGTAAAAACTCTTTTTCATGATTTCTTTCTCGATAGTAATATTTACGACACATATAAAGCAAATATAATTTTTAATTAAATCTAAATTGTGTTAAGCAACAATACTTGATAATTATATTATAAAAAAACTGAGATTAAAGAACCATTGTTAAACTTAACACAATCAGCTACATATGCATGCATACATATGTACGACACATAGTGGCGCACACAGGAATTTTCCAAGGGGGGGTCCGGGTCAAAGGTTCACCATTCTTGTATCATGCTCCTTTTGATTTTGTCGATTTTGGGGGCCAAAACACAGTAAAAAACTAATTTTTGAATAAATAATTAGCATTAATTAATAAAATTAATCATTAATAACAAGTAATTAATTAAATTTTACGTACTATATACTTAGAATTACAATCAATCGGAAAAAAAATCGGGGGGTCCGGATCCCCCTTGTGTGCGCCACTGACGACACACACACATATATATATATGTGTGTGTGTGTGTGTGAGAGAGAGAGAGAGAGCGTGTGTATATGTGTGTATAGTATATAAACTAAATTAAACTTACAATATTTTCTTACAATTATATCATTAATCATACAGGAACATAATGTTGTCATCATCATTGTGTAAATTTTGTTTTAGAGAATTGAAAAGTAATATACAAAAAAAAGGAGCAATGAGAATTTTTTGTAATATTGTTTTATTAAATAATCCTTTTGGTAAGCAAATTGTTCTAAAATAAAAAAAATTCACATAAAAAAGCTTTTTATATCCATATTAAATTAGTAACTCATTGCTTTCTATGAAATAAAAATCTCTTACTCTCAGCTGTATTAGCTGATTAAATAGTTCTGCCTGTACGTTACAGACATTTTGAAATTTTCAACTTTTAAAGTACAAGCACATTTTATTCAAAATTATGTTATATTTTTCTCTTGTTAGTTTTTAATGTTACATACAGCTGAAATTTTTCTTTTTAGTATTTGCATTTAAGAGTTGATATTTCAGTAACTAAAAATTCAGCGATTTTTTTTTTTAGTATTTCAATTGTAATATATAAATTATTCAATGACCTGGTGATGTGAGAAAACGATGTTAGAAATCGGATAATTTTATTAGAGGAACTACCTACCTTGACACACTGGATAGTTGCTTTAGAAAAGTAAACAAAGGTAATATTGAGTGAAAGATACACAGTAAGTAAAATTGTAATAGTTGCTGAAATAATTACCAATCTATTATGATTGATTACACATGATACAATTTAAGGTGCTCCATGATTTTAATTATGGTTGTGTGCTTCATTAAATTCTCTCCTTCAAGTATACAAACAAAATTAATTCAAACAATTTAACTTTCAGTAATAAATTAAATAGAAGTTCTTCTACGGGTGTAACTTTAAACGTATTTCAAGCTTTTTTGTTCTTCGGTCAAAAAGCGCTGACGTTCATGTTTTCAAAAGATATGATTTATTATAAAAAGAACAGATACACACACACAAATTTGTTTATATGTAAGTAGGTAATTTGATAATTGTTATTCCCTCAAGGCTAATATTTCCGTGAGAAAAGTAGAAAACGAGATGAGAATTTCTGTTAGAATGAATAAGTTCCTTGTAAAAAATTATGAATATTAAATTGATTTTTCTACTTATTTCAACCATGGAAAGATTCACTTGATATGCATTTTAAATTTATCTATTACCAGACAAATTAGCATACTGTAGCTCAAAAAACTGCTGACATAATAAACATGCTTTTTTTTATTTTTACCAACGAGAAAGACTCAAATGATTTGCTTTCTGTGTAAAATATCTTATCAGTGAATTTATGTAAGTAATATATAAGCAAAAATGTAAATGAAAGACTGTTTTATGTTAAAACCTAAATTGCAAGACTTGTAAATTGTTACATCATGTAAAGAGATAATTTTATCAGATCTACTGAAGTATAAGTAATTGAAACAGTCGAACTTTTGTTGTAATGATTACAGTTTCAATTAACATCTTATAAGACATGATTTCTGTATTTGAGGGAAGTGATTCTTTCTCTTTCACCCTTCTCAAATATACATAGTCGGACCTCCATTTTACGAACCTCTATTTTGCTAACATTTTCCTGGAACCAAGAACCATTTTACGATTTAATTCGTCAAATAACCTCCAAATAGCGAAGTGCTTTTTCTATTTAACGAATTTTTTTTCTTGTGAATCGATTTTTTTTCTCCCTATTTTAAAAATATTTCTCGACATTTCAAGTTATTCTCTATTTTAACACATTTTATGGTGATCAGTGACCTTGAACTTGTTTTACCAGATGCCTAATTCACCGAGAAAGAGCAATAAAATTGCCGTAATTCTCTCTCTCTCTCTCTATATATATTTCATCCAAAAAAAAAAACTGAAACAAAATTAGCAGACTTTTATCAGTAATTAAATTTTAAAATGCATGAGATTATGTAGGCTTAAAATTACTGGTCATAAAATAACGTATGGTTAAAATTACTTGCAGGCTTAAAATTGGAAAATGTCATTCAAATTCCATTAACTTTAATATAAAAGTATTTTTTAAAGTTAAAAATACACATTGTATTTCCGGACGATTTTTTTTTTTTTCCTCCTTGTTTTTCTTGCATATTTTTTTTTTGATGAATAAGATACATAAAATGAATAGAGATAATTATTTACAAAAAAAAAAATGTGAATAATAATTTTTTTTAACAATGCATAGTGTTCATGAATTTAAAATCGATTTTATGTGGTTTATAAAGTATATTGAAATATGCGAATCTCTATTTCATAAATTTTCACCACAACGAACTTTTTTTTCAGGATTTAGCGGCTTCATTAAATAGAAGTCCGACTGTATATACAAGGATTATGTTTTTATGTTTGAAAAAATAATCTTTTTGAGCTCTGAAATTCTAACTGGAAAAGTAAAGTAAAAAGAAGCAATTTTTTGCGTGTAACGGTTGACAGATAGGAGGTGCTGTTTTGGCAGAGAATCAAGTTATCGATCTGGACTACAACGCTTTTACTGGCTTCTTCATTACATTAACGAAGCGAAAACGTTTACACAATAATTTAATGAAAGTGGCAACCTTGACTATGTGACTGATGAAGAAAGGGAAAACATTAAGCGATATATAAAAAATAGGTTCCTGTTTTTCGAGAGCAATCATTCATGTTACGTGAACAAGAATACAAGTAATTCAACCAACAATCATTTAATTATAGTAATTTAACTGCTGGAAGTCCGAGATTAAATAATATGAGTTCCACTACTGATTTTCCAATCTAAAATATAATTCGTTATTCTGCTTAAAATGTTCTAAAAGGGTTACTGAATTGAATTTGTTCATGAGTGTCAATTGAAAGCAGTGCTATGGAAATGTAAAACCAGAAAGAACTTATCTGTATTTTAATTAATTAATTCTCACTTAACAATAGACTTAGCATTACATATACTCTAACCACATTAAAACAATAATATGAACAAAATATGTATATGTATATATATATATATATATATATATATATATATATATATATATATATATATATATATATATAATATCTGCTTAGAGAGAGAGAGGTCCTATATTTATATACAAAAACATTAGAACATATATTAAACTTTTGTTAGTTATTTGTTTATCGCACTTGTGTTGCATTTGTCTGTTTATAAAAGGCCCACTTTGAAACAAAGTCAGTGGCCGCGGTAGCCGAGTGGTCAAGGTATCGGATCACTAGTTCGAGGCCCGTACCACTGAAGACCCACCGTGTAGGGGAGCGATGCACGTTAAATCTGTCGAGAGCTCAAACGTCCTCCCGTTGGTGTGGTGTGATAGTTAAGAGAGGGGGGTTCTCCAGCTCAGGTGTCGTCCTCGTCACTAGACCATGGTTCAGAATTACGAGTTCCGTCGCCAAAAGGCCTCTTGTAGCTGAACAGTGCGACGTTGATATTCACTCACTTGATACAAAACGAAAGCTATTGCCGACAGACCTTGCAATTTTGAACTATTTAGAGCAGGGGTGGGCAAACTTTTCCAGGGTATGGGCTACTCCTAATTTTTTCAAGGAGTCGCGGTCCACCCAATGCCAGTGGCCCACACAAGGGCGGAGAAGAGGTTCACGGGTCCGGACCCTCCCTCATAACTCTTCATTTTTTTTTCCGGCTCGTTATAATCCCGTGTATATAGTACATAAAATGTAATTAAGTATTTGATATTAGTAATTTTTTATATATTAATGTTAATTATTTATTCAGTAATTTATTTTTTGCTGTTTTTGTTCCCGACAATGGACAAAAACAAAACGGAAGCCCCTCTCGTTAAAAATTTTTGTGTGCGTCATTGCCCAATTCCGTAGGTTTGGTATAATGTAAGGAAAAAGTTATTATTATAACTTAATAATAAGTATGGAATATATATACGTTCTTACCTACAGAACTAAAAAAAAACCAGTTTTAAAACCATGTTTAACGCAAAAAGGAAGACACAAACAATAATAATAGTCCCAAATATAATTATATTAAATGATGCATTTATTACGAAACAATTCAAAATACATTAAAAAATAAAACATTTTTATCTAAAGTTAATTTTCGTTGTCATAGTCAGTAAAAGACAGTCTTGAATTTTCGGTACATAATTACTAACAGGTAAAATTTTCAGCTGGTCATCCCAGAATGTCTTGTCGGTCCACCGGTTGATCGTGATCGACGTAGTGCTCCCCCGGATGTAGAGTGATGATGACATCTGAGCACTCCACTCTCCCAGCTTCCACACCTAGCCAGAGTGTGGATTTTCACCATGACAAATTTAACTTGCATCAGCTCCTCCACTAAACGTTCTTTTAATGACACCCGGAGCTCGAGCCTATAACTCGGCAGAGAAAAATTCATTTGCTTGGTTTATAAAGGTATGATTTAAGAACCAGCTAATTGTGAGTTTCGAAGAATAATCTAGTCATTACTATGTGGCAGTGCTCCGCAACCTTTTATCCCCGCGGACCGGTCAACGTTTGTTAACTTCCCCACGACCCGCTGAGGGGGAGGATGTTGATTTCTTATATTTTAGATTGTTTTGATTTAATAATTTTAATTTAATTGTATTTAATCGTGACTTCTGAATGAAATATAGCTACACCAAAAAATGAATATTAAGTAATTTTCATAAAATGTACCTCACACCTAAGAAAAATATATTACAGCAAATAAAAGAGAAATAATTTATCTTCGGCGGACCGGCAGTATTTTATCCACGGACCGGGGTTTGCGGAACACTGCTATATGGTACCAGTAGCGTACACAGAAATTTTTCAAGAGGGTCGAAAGTCAATCATTCTTGTATCATGCTCCTTTTGATTTTGTCTATTTTCGGGAACAAAAAACAGTAAAACACTAATTATTGAATAAATAATTAACATTAATTACTAAAATTAATCATTAATAACAAATACTGAATTAAATGTTACGTACTATATACTTACACTGGTGTGCAAAAATTAAGGACGAAGTCGAAAAATTAGCATATCAGCTGAACGAAGAGGCAGAGCGGACAGAAAGACCAATCAGGAGATTAAGTAAGGTTGGTAGAACCCCCCTCATTATAGAGGGCGCTGCTTGTAATACATGTGTTGTTGACACCAGAGATCTTGTGTACGTGACCGAGTGCAGACGCACTCCATATTCCATTAAACTTATTATTTAATCTTACACTTGTCTTCGATGATTTATTGAATTTAATTGAGTCTAACGATTGAGATGATATGAAAGTTGATTGATATAAAAGCATTCTACCACTGATTAACTGAACCAACGATGATCGTAATATTGGTGCAACGGCCTGAAATATATGAAAATTGATGAAAGAATCATTTTTGATAGCCTCGACCAAGAAGTTGAAACATCATCGTCGACAGTGAATTCAGGTAAGCCGAATTTTTATTGAAACTGAATTATACCTGAATAGAAGATTAAAATGTCAGAAGATCTCTCAAAATTTAAAAAGAAGCGTACTGCGGTACGTTCTTCGTTGACAAAATTGATAAATAAAATTGAAGGAAAGATCAACAATGAAAATGAACCTGTTGATCAATTTGAAGCTTTTATAGAGCAATTAAATGATAAAGAAAGTAACTTAAGTTTATTAAATACACTAATTGAAGACCGTTTGTCTGTTGACACTATTACTGAAGATATAGAAGCTTCGGAAGAAATTAAAGAGAAGATTATATTTTGGAAAACGAAGTTTTCTTCTAAAATTAGGAGAATAAATTCTGACTCTATCCAGGTTGATACAGTTTCTCGAAATATCCAAGTTATTGATTCCAATAGTTTTGAATGTATGAACATAAATTTACCTAAATTGCATATAAATAAGTATTCTGGAAATTATTCTGAATGGTTAGATTTTTATAATTTATTTGAAAGCTCTATTCATAATAACAATAGACTAAGCAAAGTTGATAAATTTAATTATTTAAAATCATATTTGTGTGGTAATGCGCTTGCTTGTATTAATGGATTTCCAATTTCTGATGATAATTATGATAGAGCTCTTGATTTATTAAAAGATAGATTTGGAAATAAAAACATGTTAATTAACGCTCATTTGAGCAATTTATTAAATTTAACACCTGTTAGAAACCCTACTGATATTGTGGGCTTAAGAAATTTGTACGATAGAGCAGAAACGCAAATAAGGAGTCTTGAAAGTTTAGGAGTTAAAGGAGAATCCTACTCAAACTTATTAACACCCATCCTGTTGAAACAGATACCCTCGGAACTCGTTTTGGAATTCAATCGTTCTCAAAAGGACGAAGGGTTTGACCTGAGCGCTCTGTTACAGTTCCTACACTTAGAAATCCGTAGTAGGGAACGAGCTTCTCAAATAAACAGTCATAAACTATGTCATTATTCCCCTCCACCGCAAAACAGAACAAAAAATAAAGGCTCCTATTTCCCCGGACAACGCATGAAGCCACCCCTGAATAGAGTACATTTCGGAGCACATTCATTTCCCACCCCCTGGGAGAAAGTAGAACCTAGAAACCGAAAATGTTTATACTGCAACAAAGGTCATGAACTCGACGCTTGCCGTTCCTTTAGTGATAACGAAAAGCGAGAAATTTTAAGGAAAAAGGGCTGTTGTTTTTTGTGTTTGTCGCCCGGTCATAGAGCAATGGAATGTGTAAAAAGGGAGTCGTGTCCTATTTGTAATGGGTCTCACCATTTCTCAATATGTTTTCGAAATCGACATGATGACGATTTGTCTCCGAAAAGGGACACTGATAATATAGTTTCAGCAGTAATCAAAACAGATTCTGAGGACATTTTAACAATGAGTGTTATTGTTAATGAATCCAATGTTTGTAAACAGCTTAGTGAATTTTGGGATTTAGAGAATTTAGGAATAGAAGCAGAGGTGTCTGATGAGGAAAATATTAATAATGACATAATGTCTGAATTCGAAGCGGGAATTTCATACCAAAATAAGCGGTATAAAGTTAAATTCCCTTGGAAACCTAACATGAAAACATTGTTAGAAAATAATGAAGAAATTGCTAGGAAAAGATTTCTAAAGTTAAGATCACGTTTTAAAAATGACAGTTCCTTATTTGAGGATTACAAATTAGTTGTAAATAATTATCTTTCTGAGAAAATCATAGAACGTGTTCCATTTGAAGAAGAAAATCTAAAGCATAATATTTTTTATCTACCACATAGAGCAGTAATACGTACTGATAAAACTACAAGCAAATTGCGAATCGTATTTGATGCGTCATCACATGCGAAATCACAGCTATCTTTGAACGATTGTTTACACACAGGGCTAAATTTTATACCTAACCTATTTTTTCTATTAATCAAATTTAGAGTGAATCCAATTGCAGCTGACATAAAAATGGCATTTTTGATGATTGAGATAGACGAAAGTGAAAGGGATTTTACAAGATTTTTCTGGGATGAAAATCCAGGAATTGATTTAGAAAACAAACGGCTTGATATTTTCCGTATGACTAGGGTTTTATTTGGAATAAAATCAAGTCCATTTCTTCTTGCAGCTACGATAAAGCATCATCTTAAAAAATATGCGGATATTTTTCCTGATACTTTTAACCATCTTAACCAGTCATTGTATGTTGATGATTTTCTGTGTGGAAATGACAGTGTCCAAGCAGCCTTGACGACCTGCATAGAAAGTAAACAAATTTTGGAAGATGCAAGTATGGATCTTCGGAAATGGAGAACCAACTCTTCCGAGCTACATCAAAGGTTAAAGAATTTAAATTTTGAAGTAGATGAACATAAAGAGTCATTGAACACGTTGATGGCTTCAAAGGTCTTAGGAGTTGGTTGGAATGAAAAATCTGATACATTCTATTTTGATTCCAGCGATTTAGGAACATTTCTTTCTAAAAGAATTAATACAAAAGGATATTTGTTACAAGCCGCAGGTCGATTATTTGACCCAGGAGGTAGATTGAAACATTCGACCCTATCTGAATTCCAAAAACATCAAATGATGTTGCCAAAGGCAACGAACTTCAAGGGAGCAAGAAACATTCTTAATGAATGGAACGAAATTTGCAAGTCCAACAGAATTCAGCTATTCAGCGCGGAAGAGGGAATCGAATGGAACTTCATTCCACCCGCTTCTCCCCGTTTCGGTGGATTGTGGGAAGCAAACATTAAGTCCATGAGACGCATTTTATTGAGGGTAGCGAAATCAGCTATCATGAACTTCGAAGAGTTAACTACGTTGATGGCACAAATCGAAGCAGTTCTGAATTCACGTCCCTTGTCTCCACTTTCTTCGGACCCCAATGATCTTAACCCTTTGACCCCGGGGCATTTCTTGACGAACTGTGCAATTTCATCCTTTCCTGAACCTTATACTGCTTCGGATGTCGTTTGTCGTTTGTCGGACTGCTCGTTTGTCCTATCATTCCAGGTGGAAACTCATTCAATCCCTGAGAGACAAATTTTGGAACCGTTGGGGAGCACCGAATATCTGACTCATCTTTAGACCCGTGCTAAGTGGAGTCTTCAGAACCCTAACTTGATGGAGAATCAGCTAGTTCTTTTAAAGGATCCCAACACCAAGCCCCTGGACTGGCCTATGGGGCGTATTCTGGAAGTATTTCTCGGTAGTCATGGTCTTGTAAGAGTAGTTAATGTGAAAACCTCAACAGATATTTTAAAACGAGCCATCACAAAGGTAGTGCCTTTACCTATTCCAGTTGATCCTGCAACTGTAGAGAAGAACAATTGAACACATTTTACAATTTCTTGAACTTTCACCTTTATATTATTCTATTTACATAATTGCTAATTTGATTTTGCAGAATTATTGATAGTGCATGTGATTTGAGAATTGCTAATTTTATTTCAGAATTATTGATGATGCATATGATTTGAGAATTGAATTTATAGGATTTTATTTTTATTATTTCACATTGCATGAATTTTATTTGTATTATTTCATTTTGCATGAATTTTACTTGAATTACCTTAGAATTTGAATTATCTTAATGTAAACTCCGCAGGAGTTTAAGTGGGGAGTTATGGTAGAACCCCCCTCAGTATAGAGGGCGCTGCTTGTAATACATGTGTTGTTGACACCAGAGATCTTGTGTACGTGACCGAGTGCAGACGCACTCCATATTCCATTAAATTTATTATTTTATCTTACACTTGTCTTCGATGATTTATTGAATTTAATTGAGTCTAACGATTGAGATGATATGAAAGTTGATTGATATAAAAGCATTCTACCACTGATTAACTGAACCCACCGATGATAGTAACAAAGGTGATGTACGGTAGCACATGCGCAGATATGCAGGTAGACGTAATGGGGGAGTGTCTGAGTAGTATAAAGCATGTTGTCGGTGTAAGATCAGTATTTCTGGCAAAGAGATTGCACGCCGTATAGCAGTCAAAATCACACCGAGTTGCTGCCTCAGCGAGAAATGGCGAATAATCAATCTGTTAGACGACATCTGGATGCTTTTACCCGAGGTCGAATCATTGGGAAGTTGGAGGAAGGCCGCAGTGTGACAAGTGTGGCTGCAGAGTTCGGAATTGCCCACAGCATCGTTTCACGACTTTGGAGACAATTTCAAACTACAGGAACAGCTATCCGGGGGTTCAGTAGTGGTCGTCCACGAGGAACCATACCCTCAGATGACCGGTACATTATCTTACAGGCCAGAAGAAACAGGCGGCAGACAGCGGGAGAAATCGCTAGACACACGACACAGGTGACTGGACGACCGATATCGCGTTTTACCGTGGCCAGAAGACTGCACGGTGGTGGTCTGTTTGCACGACGCCCTGTACGGTGTGTACCTTTAACGCCTGCCCATCGGAGAAGGCGTTCTCTGTGGTGCCGGGAACACCGGAATTGGAGACAATGAATGGGGACGAGTACTCTTTACAGATGAGAGCAGATTCAGTTTGAGTAGCGATTCTCATCGCATACTCATCTGGAGAGAGCGGGGAAGCCGCAATCATCCCTCGAACATCATTGAAAGGGACAGGTATGGAGGTCGCGGTGTTCTCGTTTGGGGAGGCATCATGCTTGGTAGTCGTACAGACCTTCACATCTTCGACGCAGGTTCAGTCAACGGGACCCGTTATTGTAACGAGATTCTTCTTCCATATGTGCGTCTTTTTAGAGGCGCTATGGGTCTGCAGTTCCTTTTCATGGACGACAACGCACCATGTCATCGCACAGTAGCTGCCGAACAGCTCTTAGAGAGTGAGGATATTGAACGTATGGATTGGCCGGCACGATCTCCGGATCTCAATCCCATCGAGCATGTATGGGATTTTCTAGGCAGACGCTTGGCAGCTCGTACCTTACCACCAGTAACGATTCGGGAGCTTCGATTGGCGCTGCAAGACGAATGGGCAGCAATGCCTCAACAACTCATTGACACCCTCATTCTCAGCATGGGCAGACGCTGTGAAACCTGCCTAGCAGTCAGGGGAGATCATATCCCCTACTAAAGACCGGATGTTTCTTGCTGGACACCCATCACAGGGATGTTTCGGCCTTCAGTCGCATTGCGCTCCATGCTACTTTTTCAATAAAGCTTCTTTTTATCCCTCTGATTTCTCTTTTAGTAAGTGTTGCTTACATATTACACATGTCCTTACGTATTGGGGATCTTACGGTATTAAATGTGTTGATTTGGAAAGCTTTTGTACAAAGTTATTTTGAAAAAACGGTCTCGTCCTTAATTTTTGCACACCAGTGTAGAATTATAATGAATCGGAAAAAAATCAAGGATTTGGGGGTCCGCACCCCTAGCCCCCCCTTGTGTGCACCACTGTATGGTACCAACATGTTATAACTATAGACAAAACATAGGGTACCACAACATGTTATAATTATAGGGAATACTTATTATATGTTGATCCTGTCAAAGTGTCTTGAATGACATATGCTGGATCAAGTGTCGTTCTTATTATATTTAATTGAGATTCAGCGTATCGTCGTATGAAATGACGGATTCACATCGGGTGTCAAAATCGTTTTACTTCTATGTCGTGGTTGTGGAGAGTGAAATATAGGCATAGAAATCGACCTAGTGCTTTAGTTATGATTAAAAACTGCCAAGTTCGTATCTAAGAGCACTCTTGCTGTTTTTAATGAGATGTTAATATAACAATCAATTAGGATAGAGCAGTCTTCCATAAAAAGCAATTATGCAGATGTCCGATATTAAATCAAATTAAAACTTTTCATAAAAGCTTTTCAGTGAAATACAAAAAAAAATTTATGCATGGAAATGATTTTAACTTTTGTAAGTGAAAGGGGAAAAAAAAATCATTCATCTCATCAAAGGAGCTTTTGAATTCATAATTAATATATATATATATATATATATATATATATATATATATATATATATATATATATATATATATATATATATATGCATTTTTAACGTTTAGGTTCGAAAGTACTATTAAATTTTTAACTTTTTATGAGTATTTTAGACACAGAATATAACTATGGTAACAAAAAAGAATATGCTTTTTATAATTTATTGTATTATTTGAAAAATAATGTAACATCTAAAATAGACATCATAAAAAACCAACTGTGTCCCACGAACACAAAACTTTTGCTTTAGCACAGTATTGCATAAATAATAATTATAAAAATATAAAGATATCGTTTTGTGTGAAATTATCTCACTTATCATTTATGGTAATTATTGTACAGTTATACTTTCATTTTCAGTGAAGTTTATCTTACATTACGAAAATTTTTTGTAAATTTGTGTTTTTGTGATTAGTCAGATTACAACTAATTAATATTTTTCATACATTATTTTTTCATGAATCCTCGGGGAAGCTAGAGTTATTGCCATATCTACATTATTACTCTTTAAATTATAGACAGAATTAAGAACCAATGAAAAATCCGAAAAGACAACGGCACACCTTTCAGAGTTAAAAAACAGGTTTTTTAAAAAAACATTGCACTGTTCATTAACGGATTTTTTTCATATGTTTTTCTATCCTAGAAAAAAGTGCGTGAATTCATCTTTGTTAATTAGAGTTATGGGAGCATTTTTTTTCATTTATACGTTTTTCTTCTGGTTTAAGGAGTTTCTCTCAGAATTGTAATCGAGTTTTAAATATCACAAACCCCAGTTTTTATATTTCTTATTATGGTTCTAGATAAAAAGAACCGTGAAACTTCTTAGTGCATTCTTTTCCTTAAATGAAAATCGAATGACGCCCATTAAGACCACTCAACAGCTTATATTTTTCTAATTTCCAGTAATGATTATGATAAATCGGTATGAATTGCATACAATCTGTCACTTTTGTATTCCTTAATTTAAGAATTTGCAATAATATGTATTAGTTAAATGATTAACTCTGATTTTGAGAGACTAATGGTTTTTAAATTCTTTGCTAAAAAAAATGTCATTTTTTTTTCAAAAGTGAGAGATCAAGGTTATGTATTTTTTCCATAAAAAAATGATGTTCTAAATTTAGCCCAAATCTAAACACCAATCATTCAAATTGCATAAAAGAAAATTAATTTTGACCTCTTGTGGCTTCTCTATTTTAAAACTCGGGTATACTTCGGGTTTCTCTGGCACCACTAAGTAACTATAACTACTTGATATGAAATTAACTATATTAAAGATGGTTATCATCTTCGAAGAATTACTTACGGATGATTATAATTATCTAAAGAATTTTAAAATTAGTTTTGATTCATGAGATTCATACGAAAACAGCATTTTTTTTTACTATGTTTTAGTTTGTTAAAGGAACACAAATATTTTTTGCCCCATCTAATATTAGAACTGAACTATCACATTGCTTGCTTTCATAGTTTTGATTACCACTCAAGCATATTTCAAAAATTGTACAAATATGTAACAAAAACAACATTTTTTTTAGCATCTTAGTTGTCAGTTCTTGTGTTTCTAATATTTTTACAATAAATCTGAAAAAAAAATTGTATTAAAATGAATTTTCTTTTAAATTACAGAGACTACCGTCACAAAATACACAGCGTTTTTTTAAGATCATTCTTATCTTAACACATTTTGGGAATTTGGTAAATATCTCCGATGACATAATATATATATATATATATATATATATATATATATATATCTTTCAATAATGACAAATGTATTAAGTTGTGGTGATTACTTATTATAAATATGAACTGGTCAAAAACAATTCTAAAATATTATGAGTATGGTATGAGAGAATCATAAACTGATTACCTATTTAGAAAATAATAAATAAAAGGGTAAAAAAAATTAATTAGAACGGCTATATTTAAATTGAATGAATCATGAAAATTTCGTTTCCGTCATAAAAAATACGTGTTTTGGATAGAGTGAAAAATGATTTGTAGAGTTCTTTAGGCAGAAAATTAGGAACAATTGGCACGCATTGATTGTTTTATGAAAAGGAGTATAATATCTCCCTACGTATAACTTAGTCTAATCGATATCTTGAAAGGCCTTTGGTCATTTACTGACTGACTAGAGGCAATTAGGAGCAGTGGAAGCTATTAAAGTATCTCAAAGTGTCATTTCCAGAAAAACGAATCGGTATTTAAAAAAAATTGAAATGTTAGTCAAAGATTAAACCGAGTTGTAGGCGTTCAAATAATTGATGGATTGATATTTAATTTAAACAATCAGAAAAAATAGAAATAGGAACACTACTTCAATAAGAGCACATTTAAAGGGCTATAAGGGTTTCACAATTTTCATTAAAACTGTTCAAAACTAACTCCATCATGTTGCTTTATGTTGTGTTAGAACTATATTTCTTTATACAATGGAATACCGGGTTTCCCGTTGAAGGTGAACATAAAATTTTGTCATTTGAGGAAGGAAATTGTTGAATGTAGTAACATTTCGTTCACAAACAAATCCTGCTGCAGCGTAAAATCAGACAATTGCTGACTGGGGATGATAGCACTCAGAATATTCCTGCATTTGTACTCGAAATTGTTAAAATGTTTCTTATTTCCGGAATGCGGAGAGATATAAGCTGATATCAGTTGCAAGAATCAACCAAGAATGGGCCATTAGAAAATGCTATGAGACCCTAAGATTTATTTTGAATCTTTCTCAAATCCATCATTTACTTCTCCACTGCAGCAAATTAGGATCGGTTTTTCATATATTTTAAGACCATATCACGTGTGCTTAGCTAGTGCAAGATCTCTCTTTCGATGAAAAAATCTTTTGAAGGATTGGTCATTATATTCCCCCAAACAAATATATAACTGAATTGAACATATTTTATACATTCTGAGAAGAAACACTATACGTTTATTAACCTCAGAAAAAATTCAGCTGTTGGAAAGCTCTCTTCTTCATATGTAGGAGATAATATATTCCAGAGTCCTCCGCTTTATATAACTTCTTTAATTCCACGCTTCGTACATTTCATATATTGTTTCCAGTCAGCGGAAATAATACTCCTTATTGAAACTAGAATTTCACTTTAGAACTGATATTTTTGTTTGTTTTTATGAAATGCGAGACTACATTTTATGTTCAGAGACAAATATAGGGAATTAATTACATTTCCCGAGTTTCTTGCGCAATTTTTTCCCCTATATCTTACAACTCCTGCTAATTACGAGGTATGTTAAAAAAATATATGACCAAAATATTTTTAACGTAAGCAATTGAAGCTAGAGAAGCTTGGTTTGGAGCATGTGTTTAAGCGATTCTAAAAACAAATACCTATGAGCGAATTTTTTCCCTTCTTACTGAAGAAGTCATTCGAAATAGATCGCCGATGAGTGAGAAAGTATAATTGAGTCGGATTTTCCTCTTTCACAAAAAATGGTAGGAAAACTTGAATAAAGCTACTGTATTAAATTTAGTGAAAGGCTTGGTGATTTCTAAGTGGATTCCAAGCAACCCCTAAAAAAAGACCAGATTTCGGTTCAGAGAAGACAGCATGTAATATGCGATGGACCAGTTACAAGCCATCTCAAAAAATAAGTGTTTCTCTCTCTCTCTCTCTCTCAGCACTCTGTGTGTTCTCACAGTTCAAAAATCATCAAGAAAATTACAGTCGGACCTCTATTTAACGAAATCTCTAAATTCCAAAAAAATGGGGAAAATTTCCCCAAACAAAATGGGTTAAATTGGGGCAAATTCGTTAAATAGATATTCATCTTTCAATATACTTTATAAAGCACATAAAACACATTTCAAATTCATAAACACACACTATACATTATTACAAAAAGTAATTATTTACACCTTTTATTGTAAATTAATACCTATTTATTTTGAATATCTAACCTATATCAAAAAGAAATCTGCAACAAAACAAGGGAAAAAACACTGTATTTTCAACTTTAAAGAAGTACTTTTCTATTAAAGTTAAGGAATTTTAATTACATTTTCTAATTTTTAGCCTACAAGTATACTATATATAAGTTTAAACATAAATTTTTTATAACCAGTAATTTTAGAGATATATTAGTGCTTACGTCCTTAAATTTAATTACTGGTAAAGTGAATTAATATTGTTTGAAGAAAATGTTTTCTCTCATAATAATATACCTCGCATCTTTGCAATGAACCCAAACCCCTTTCAGAAGTATTTGCTTCACACTGTAATCCCCGTCGAATTGTTTCACCTGAATTTATCATTTCATCATACGAAGGCTTAGAAATATTTTAAAAATACGGAGAGAAAAAATTGAATAATTGGAGAAAAAGTTCCTTAAATAAAAAATGCACTTCGCTATTCAGAAGTCATTTTACGAAAAAAATCGGAAAATGGTTTTGGCCCCATAAAAAAATTCACAAAATAGAGGTTCGCAAAATGGAGGTCCAACTGTATGTGTCAACCTAAGCGAACTGCTTTGAAGGTGATTAGTGTAGAAGTTTGTTCTGATTACGAGTTATTTCTTCTTTTTTTTATAAATAAAGAGAAAGAGAGGTCAGATATTTTTAATACATCTTGTAGGTATATATCACTTCAACAATACATTGTTTTGTGAGTAATTTTATCCAAATCCCAATTTTTCCTAAATGTCTTAAGATAATTCTACTTTAGTTCATTGTAGTAGAGAATTTAATAATTTTTTTAACTTTTGGAAATCGAAGAGCAATGCACTTTTCATACACACAGAATCAAACAGTAGAAAATAAAGATTTCTCTCAAAAATGACAACGCAAAAAACACAACGGCTCCGACAAATTAAATTATTTTTCTCATAATATAATGCTCAATCTTCAATTAAAATAATTAACTTTAAATTTTTAGTTTTAATTTTTAATTTCAGTTCTATAAAATGTACATAGTGAGCAGGGGCGTAGCTACCGCTGTATCGGCCGTATCAATGATACGGGGCCCCCAAGCTACAGGGGCCCCAACATGTATACCTACAGTTCCACTACCAAGTCTAAAAAGGGCCCCGAAAGAATTTTGATGCAGGCCCACTCAGAACAAGCTACGCCTTTGATAGTTTGAGCTCGATCTTATCAATGCTTAACTCCTTACTTAACCTATAAAGACAGGAGATGAAGACCTCTCTCTATAAGAGATCAAGTGCTCCCCAAATCCGTTAACATCAATTAAGCTTGTTTAAGCCCACTTCCCTTTTTATTTTTACAAAAATTGACAATGCTTGATAATGATTTACACATCGAATAAACAATTTCAATCGTGTTTTCAAGCTTTACGTTACTAATTTTTGTTTAGCTTAAAAAACCTGAGTTAATAGAGATAAACAGAAGATGTGTGTTACATAATTATAGTAAGATTTTTTCAAGAAAGAAACAACTTTTCAACAAATTTTTCTTTCATTTTTTTTTTTCAAAATTAAATAATTCCATATTTTCTAGAACAGTATCCTGTATTTTAGAGTGTTTTCTGTTTTAAATTTGTCGATTTATAAGAATCATACAATTACATTAAAAAAATTCATTATATTGGCAATTATAACGTTGGAATTTCAACATAAAACATTCAGGGTAAGTAAATTTGAGAATCGATATCACTGAATTGCTAAGAGAAAAAAAAAGAAAATATGTTACACAAGAGTTCGTGTTTCTCTTTGAGAGAAAACACGAATAATTTTTATATTTGTTTTGAAGGTGTTATTTCTTTTTTAAATCTCTGACAGTACTTGTCATTATCAGCAAAACATACACAGTTAAATAAAAAATATCGCTTTATAACATCTTTTAATTTCCATAAAATTCCGCTTAACGCTTTTTATCCCTAATTTTCCTTACCTAAAATACTTTATTTCCAGCTGTAAGGTCACGCCAATCAGTCTGCAGATCTGCACTTCATCCTGACGCGCATGCGTCACTCAAGTTCGAAAACTGAGACCTACGCAATCGAGGGAACTTGAAAATGTTGTTTAGCTGCGGTCAGAGTTCCGTTTAAACGAGCGGTTTTGCCTTTGGGAACCGGTCTAATAACAATGACAAGACGAGAGGTAAGTTCTTAATTTAAACGTATATATTTCGTTTATAGATTTATATGTGTATTGATAATAACTTAGTTATGTAAAGAATACTTTTCGTTCATTAAATTCATGCGTTTATTCCGACTCTTGCAAAGTAATCCTTTCAAACGTATCCGTTGTATAATTAGATTTCTGATAAAAGAAATTCCGGTACACACAGAGTGCGGGTATTTAAAGGAGTATTTTGTTGCATGGGGCCCAATTAGAAAAGCTGATCGTGCAAATTGTTGATTACAATTTCGAATATTGTCATTTCATTTGTAATGAAATGCATGGGGCAATTATAAACGGTAGCATGGTACTTAAAATAATCGTTTATATATTTTGTAATAATTACGTCACTTAACGTTTTTCACATCATACCAAATTTTTTCCTTTTACCTATTGAAAAGGCTTCCCATTCATATTTGCTGTTCATACAGAGATCTATTACAAATTCTGGTTTAAAAAGTAGGTATTTGATCATTGCTTATTGTTTGTGAAAAGTAATTCTAAGTATTGAGAGGTATATTAAATAAGCATCATGACCTGAATATAAATCCATTGGGGTCCAAAATAATAAATGCAGCAATATGTAAAGATACGAATTATATGGTTTCTTATGAAGTGTTTATGAAAGTTTATTTTTTTTTTATTAAGAGCAATTTTTATTTAAAATTTGAATCTGATTATAATTCTGCATCTATAAACAAACATCATCAATAACTTCGGTTGTATCGAATGCATAACACAAGTTAAAATCCAGATATATCTCGTAATATTTTCTGGTAATCTAAATCAAAATGGGAGATTTTTTATTTTTGTCGAAAATAAATTTGTCCTACTTTTCAAAAGCAATTTAAAATATTTAAAAATACCTGTAAAAAACACTTTGTATAAATAAAGTATGCCATCAAGGTGTGCCAAGAGGTTTGAAATCTATTTAAATTGTTGGCAGCTTTTTGAATGCTTTTGTATTAATTCATTAGTTCCAGAAACTTCACCGACGACTAGAAACATCAAACATCGTAACTGAAATCGAAAATAGAACCAGGTTACGTCCAAATACTCCCACCCTGGGGAAAACGGCGGGGGTTTTGCACTACTCTTCTTAAAGTACGTGACTATACATGAGAAGGAAAGCACCCCTGTTCTCCCCCGTTACTCGCTCGATCCCTCTTCAAGTTGAAGCATTTATGACTCATAAGTTTTTTTTTTTGTCTAAGACATGAGAGATGAAAAGGTAAATTATGGTTTGAAACCTTTCTATTTTCTGAAATGTTTGAGTGAGTGCTTCTCATAAAATTATGAACATGCTTATTTACCGAAATATTTATCTTTTTCTTATATTTTTTTTCAAATCGGCGAGAAGGAGTACATCAGAGTGGGAAGAGCCAAGTCAAGACATTTACGCATGAGTTTGTTTTGCTTATTAAGCTGATAGTTAAATTTGGATTGCACCTAGATTCCTGGAAGAGAGACCTTTCTGACTAGGCACTTCTCAACCAAAATTTATTGAAAGAACATTTTTAACATACTTAAACCCTTCAACTTATTTAAATTGAATGCACTATTGTGGTTCTGATTTTTGCTGTTATTTTCAACATGTAAAATATTTATGGTATTAGCTTTACAAAAAGTTATTTCGTGAAATCCTACGTCTCGTATGCATTCCTAAACATACTTAAAAGTAATATATTAATTTGTAATATTCAAAATTTCTCAAGTACATTCTTTTTTTATAAACTAATAATGTCCAAGACTTAATTTCGTCGTAACTGAATATTAGGTTATTTAATCTAAATGATTTTTATGATTTAATCATGTTACATAAATATATGTATATTCTAAGCATCTTTCGAAGCATTAAAATTAATTGTGAGCTGATTTTTAATTTTTTTTTTTGGGGGGGAGAAGGATCCTTGCTGATTATAATTGCTATACAGAATACAATCCGTTCAACTCAAAGTACTATGTAAAAAAATGAACGTTGGAAAAAAAAAAAACGATTTTAAGTTAATTTCAATTATCTTCCAGTTCATTCGAAAAACTGTTGTATTTTAAGGGAAATTTAAAAGAACTAATCAGTAGAATTCTTTTTTTCAATGACTAATGGTGTAGTTTAGCTTAGCTTAGATGAATATGGGAAAAGAAATGGGAATATATGTATCCTGTATAAGACTATTAAAACGGATATCATCTGAATATCGAGTTTGTTTAGTGGTTGCATTAAATTTGTTTTTCTGAACAAACTGCATATTCATTATTTATAGACATAACCATTCCTTAAAATTAGAATCTCTCTCTTGTTCGTCCCGGTCTCATTCAAAATGATCAGAAAAAAAATCTGTACAATTATTGTCGTTGACATTTCCTGCAAAATTTCAGCATTTTTCCCGATTCATAGAAAAATATTCACGCAATCTTTTCGCTTGATCAACCGTAACACCAAAGGTCTGACAGAAAAGAATGAGATGTTAAAAAAACTGACTCTACAATTTTTTTTATTATATTGTTAGATAATTTCTTCGAGCCTTTTCTGAGACTATGCAAGCTTACAGATTAATATAGAATTCCGTTATTCAACACATGTAACTTGCATGCTTCAGATTATTTGAAATGGAAGTTTTCTTTATTCTTAATATTTTTTATGTACGATTTTAACCTTCTGTATATTTTTTTAAGAAGTGGATCAAGTTTAAAATAAATGGCACATCATTGGTTCTAAAATCTCATTTATGCATTTTTTAATAAGAGTAATTCGTATGTGGTAGATGGGCATTTTAGCATTGTAAATTTATTTTCAAACTAAAATATTTGATTATTTTGTGACTGAAGTGTTGGAAAAAAATTTTTCATCGGGTTTTGCAAAACTTTAAAAACTGGTTCTATATAGGATTTTAAATGGTTATAATCACAAACTCGTGACTGAAGTGTCGCGAGTTTGAGTCCTGATGCCATTGAAGAACCATCGAGTATAGGGGGTCGATGCGCGTTTAAATCTGTTGAAACTCAATCTCCACCCGTTGGTGTGATGTAATACTCGGGAGAAGGGTTACAGCTCGGGTGTAATCTTCGTCATTTGACCGAGGTTCAAACCAACGAGGTCCGTCACAAATACTCTTCGTATTGTTTCATAGTGCGACGTTAATAATTCTCACTTAGGGTTGTAAAACTCTAAAAAATAGAACAATCATTCTGCAACTTAAATTCATATCGTACTGTCTGTTTAACCCTTTATCTACCGACGGTACTTATGAGTACCACTCACTTTAAAATTACATAAAATAACCATTTTTACGAATTTTTTTTTTGCGATACTTAGCAGGAATATTCCTTGAAACCTACTCTACCAAGATAGATGACAGCACGGGTTCTATGATGAGTATTTTAGTGGGGAAGGCGAATAGTTTTATAGCAGAAATTGCGTTTTCAGCGGATCGCAAAGCTTATAAGTTTTGTCCCGAAAAAACAGTTAGTCAAAATTCAAGAGTCTTATTATTTTTTTTGTATGTTAATGAAGACCTAAGAAAATGATTTGACTATTTATTTTAAGTGAACAGTGTACATAATTTTTTTATAGTTGAATATCTTTTAATTAGTTCTAACGGATTAAATTTCCCAAAGTTGAGTATTTTGTTTATGTATGCCTTGATTTCCGCAATGTAGTCTTCTCAAAAAAAATATTCCTTGAAAAAAACTGCAGTAAATCATAATGCGGTAGATAAAGGGTTAAGTTATATCATACTTGATCACGATAATGTATATACCAACGCTATGTATTATACCTTGTTAAGTCAAGGAATTAAAACTTAAACTTTTCAATAAATAACCATTTTTTTAAAATTAAAGCTCATCGGACAACGTTCTTCATTTATAACTGAACTACATTATACTCATTTGTGGTTTGTTTGTTCACACGCATTACAGCAACATATTGCACTTGGTTAACCGATTTCCTTTTGTGTATTAGTAAAAGAAATTTTAAATTGGCATATTAACATTAACTCTTACATTTTTTTAATGCGGTCTGTTTATTAACTATTTCCTTAGTTTTGTGTTAAGATTTTAATCCAAATTGTATCTATAAGCTTTTTCATTTTTGAAGATCAAAGAAATATTTTAAGTTTTGTGGCGTCTAGACATTCTAAATCTACATATAATTAACTAACAAACTCTTATTCTTATCAACGATTAAGATAAGTAGAATTCATAATGGAAGAAAAATCCGAAGGTCACTGGAAAAAACTTCATTTTCTTTCGTAGTTAATGATCACATTATAATGCTCTTAAGGACTAGTGTTTCTCATGATGACTTCCGACAAGTTGGAGTACATGTTTCTGTTTTTCATTCAATATGTTATGGCTGTCTCATCGTCAAATGCCATAGAACTAAACGAGAAATACTTTGATATTGGGGAAAATATTCCACATTGCTAACAATTGTGTACTTTGCCTTCGTTACGAAGAACGTACCAAAATATTTTAATATGCTCTGTTTGGATCAATTTTTCCTGCGTGAAATGTTTGACGTTTCATTCTGTATTTTATAAAACTAAAATTTTGCATTAAATTTAAAACTCATTTTTATTGAACTTTTCTAAATTTTAAACAACTTACGTTAAGTGGGTTCCTTAATTTCTTTCTAATAGTTTCTGTATCATGCAGCCCGTCATTTAATTTTAGGCTATTCTTTTCTGGGGAAAAATGTTCAGGATTTTGATCTTTCTTTTATAAGCAAAGCCAGCCTTAAGCAGTACGGTAGTACCCAGAACTTCGCGATAAGCGGGACTGAAAGTGGAATTCCCTAAGTCGGGGTATAATTTTGCGTATAAATAAACAAATTATTTTTAGTTGGGGACGGAGACGAAAGAAAATAATTCTTTAGAAAAAAAGTATTTAATAAAATCTTGGATAACTTTGGTGTGTGATTTTATATTTGTTATATTTTGAAGATTTAATAAAATCTAAGAAAGTCTGACGGCTCAGTTTTTTCTTCCTCCTGTGAAATTTCCTCTTAGCACGCTAATTTTTTTTTTTTTTTTTTTTTTATTCCTTGTTTTGATGAAAGAATACGCTCATTGTTAGTCTGCATTTTCCAAAATTTTGTAACCCTTTTTCAATAAAACTAGGGTCTTCTGTCATTCTCAACTGTCACTCGATCTTTTGATTGAATTGGGCTTCGAGACTCAAATTCTTTAATGTCTTGCTTTTGCATTTCTATGAGCTCGTCAATTGTATAACAATATGTAATAACACACACACTCCGTAGATAAGAAAATAAACTATGGCTAAGCCTCGACTCCACGCAATACACACGTCCGAAAATGCACAATAGCTAAACAGGAGTGAGTAATCTAGTGTAGTTCTCAAACTAAAGATGTATCGACGAGAGGTTTATACGCGTTAAGTCGGGGGTATAGCGTAAGTTGAGGTATTGCTGTATTCAAGATAGCAACCTAAACTCTTTACTTTTCCAAATGGGAAAAATACTTTAACGTTTCTAAATTGTTTGTAGTAGTATTGTATTGCAGTATTTTGATTTCGCTATATCCTATAGAGTAGCGTATTTTAAATTTTTCATTTTTAACTGAAATGATTCTTTTTTTCTGGTATTAAATGTGCTCCATATTTCCTTTCACATACTTTTAATGTTAATTAGATCTACACTTTACGTGCTAGAACGCAAAACTGCGTATAGCTCTTAAATATCAAAGACCGGCAGTTTTAAAAACGCTGAATATTATAAAAGTACGCGCGTATATGTTACATCAGCATGAATTCGCACAAAAATTGGAATACATTTTCGCATAAAAACGTCCCAAGTTCAGTTCAAGCTCTATGACCTTTGGAGAAAACAGAACATTTGTGTTTTTTCTAAACGAAGTGATATGGCCTTAAAAGTCATGCTTTTATTTTGATAGGATGACTTGTGTAGAATTTAAATGGGTCGTGTGAAGCGCAATTATATTAGGGAAAAATAGCCTATATTTTCTGTTATTTTATTGCAATTCAGTCGTATAGTAAATAAAATTATAATATTTTAATATATGAAACAAATATGTGAAAATCCTGGGAGGGGGAGTATCGTAGTTAATATCAACAGCTTGGATTTTGTTAAAAATTGGTATTGTATGAATTACTGGTTTTGGATTTTATCTGACTAATTCAGGTATTGACTGATTTGCTTAGCTATTATTTGAAATTGTGATACGCGTGCTTATAGCAAAGTTTAATGCAACATTAATCCAACCAATCGGAATTGATAAATTCGAGGCTCACGTTGACTGAGTCCGATTTTTTGAAACCTTTCTTATGGTCCTTGTTTGAAATGAGCAACTGAAACATATTTAAATCAATGCAAGGTATCACTGAATGTGTGCTGATCCACGTACTTGCATAATTTATCGTATCTGAACATGCACTAGCATAAACGTGTTATTTTATACGTAATGAAAAAGCAAAGCGTCTGTTGAGAAAAATTCATAAGTTGTCACATCGCTGGGTTTTTTTTACAAGGTCCGTGTTAAAGTATTATACTTATGTGATTTTTCCAGCTACACAACGTCGTAAAACTTTTAAAAAAAAAAAGTGAAAGGAACTAAACTTTTGATCAGACTCGCATTTATAGCATTTCTTTGCATTATGCATCTCTTTGCTAGTTATACTTACGAGTATTTCGCGCTGCCCAGCCAATTAGGATTCTTGCATCTCTTATGGATTGATGTGGTCATAGTCGTGAACTTGTGGGTGGCAGTTTGTCGAGCCGTGGGCTCAAGTCCTGGTGTCACTTTACTCTCCGTGCGGAAGGACTGACACGCGTTAAATCTGTCGAGGCTTATAAAGCCCTTACGTTTTGGAGTGGTGTGGAAGTTTTGGACAGTAGATAGCCAACTCATCCTCGTCCCTTTCAGAATTTCGAGGCCCGTCACTTTTTTGACCTTGTGTTGCTTCTGAGTGACATTAATAAACAAATACACCAAGCATATAGCACATAATGTCAAAATCTGGTATCCTTCTCATTGTACAAATTATAAAAACAGGAGCTATGTACATTCCTCAATTCCCAGGAAACGTCATTTAAACTTGTAATCTATGCTGTGGACGAGTAAGAAGAAAATGAACAAGAACCATTGTGAAATACTTTATGCGATGAAAGCGATACAAGACGAGTCTGTCTTACGACTCTTTCAGCTAGTAATTAAGGACATACGACAAAAATATTGTGACTTTATTTAGCAAAAGTAATGAGAATTATTTTTTATTGATTTTATCAATTTTTGTGAAACAAGTTTAAAAAGGTTAAACTAAAATGTTGCATTTATTTTCAGTACATTTTTCAGGTTTCTGTATAATTGTTACAAATTTATTGGGTATGTGAAATAAAATAATTGGAACTATTGATAATTTGTTTTGAAAGTTACACACATTTAACATTTTCTTGATAAATGTATTCAAATACATTGAAGTCACAATGTGGATGTAATATGAATTAGATTTTTTAAAAAATACTTTATTCATTTAAACGCCTTAGTATGGTAAAAGATACAAAAATTATTGCTGTTAAACCATCCTTTTTAACGAACAAGCTTTTATTATATAATTATAATACAATTGAAAAATTAATAAAATGTGCTCTTAAAAAAATATTAATCTTATCAAATACGTTAAAATTACTCATATTTATAGTATTCGCGTGTTTTTATGTATCGACATAAAATAGAACACGTAAAGGATTTTAAAGGTTTTCACTTCCGTTTTATAATCGAGAATTGCGTATAAAACCACCAAAAAGTCACCTCAATGTCTAATTTCCTACTCATTTTTACTTGCAGAAATAGATGCAATAAAAGTCGCGTGCTTTATTAATAGATTAAAACAAACAAATCAATGTGATTGCTTGCGCTCTTTCTATGTAGCTGCCAAAACGATCTAGTTCTAGCGGAAACTTCGCTTTTCCGGTTTCGTCGGATGTCGAATATTCTTATGTGATAAAAACCGACAAAATGGACTATTTATGAGAGATTTGAGCTACTATTTTTCCCGAATTGGATAAAATTCAGATTAAACTGTTGTAAATGAATCCGATTTATCAGATAGATCTACTGAAAGGTAAGGAAAGCATGTGCTGCTAATAAGTTACTAACCTACTTGATATCAGTTACTGAAGATTTATTGGAATTTTGTTGCGAATATAAATAGAGCATGATATCAACTCGTTATGTTGTATTGTGACTAATGCCACCTGCCTAAGTCGGATCGAGGCCCGCGAAATTCATAGCGGATAAGGGCTAGAATTTTTACGCCTGTCATTAACCTTAGTTTTGAGCACCATGCTGGTGACAGTACGATTTTGCTCGGTTCAACCCCAATTTAGAGAAAGAGAAACCGTGGGGGTTGTCAAGGCCCTCCTACCTCTCTTTCCCTTCCAACCAACCACACTCGAGAACTTGCGGCTCGACGGCTATTTAGAGTACTCCCATTCCGCAAAGGCACTATACATTTACAAACATCCATGTCTAGTCCAGGATTCGAACCCAATCCCTGCGGCACCGCAGTCAGCGTCGCTAACCACTATACCGATTGGGCGACATCAACTCGTTATAAATGTTACATCATTTAATATTTTAAAGACGCTTTGGAAAGTGAATTCCAAAATTATTATTCAAATTATATTTATATTAACCGCTAATACACTTAATTAAATTACACTTCTCAAAAGTGAAATTGCATCACAAAGAAATACATACAGCTAAATTCAAATTAAGGGACACATAGATCAAAAACTTATGCTAATGATTAAGTTTTCAAGTATATTGATGTGGTCACATGATACTCTGTTTCTGGCTATAAAAGTTAGCAGCTGTGGTCAGTGACGCACACTAGGGGGGTCCGGACCCCCCAAAGCCCTTGATTCCCCCCCCGATTGATTATAATTCTAAGTATATAGTACGTAAAATTTAATTATTTGTTATTAATGATTAATTTTATTAATTAATGCTAATTATTTATACAATAATTAGTTTTTTACTGTGTTTTGTTCCCGAAAATCGACAAAATCAAAAGGAGCATGATATAAGAATGGTGAACTTTCGACCCCGGACCTCCCCCTTGAAAAATTCCTGTGTGCGCTACTAGCTGGTTCATTACGTGTTTTCTATCGGTGACGAGTTGCAGCAACTGAACTTCTAAGAAGCATACGATTTGTTGATGAGCACAATTGCCACTCGGACGGGAAGAAAGTACAATTTAACGAAGTGTGGCAAGGTGAACGCAAGATCATCTGAGAATGGCTGAGAGGCTGTGTATCGCACAGATACACAAGAAATAAGTTTGAAAGGCAAATTCGCCGAAAAGTACGTTGAAAACCCGTTTGACACACGGCACATGATGTTCAAAGCCATCCGCTATGGTAAAATGTATCTGTCTGCAGCGTCAAACCATACACAGAGGGTTGCACGCGAGACAGATGAACGCACGGCAACAACCGCTGGTGTTCTTTTAAGCACATGACTGCACGCCTGACTTGGTATCAACGTCACTGGGGAAAACAAACAGCATCGACTGTTCCAGATGAATTCCAATTTTATTTATGGAGAAATGACGGGTGTGGGCTTTTTCCGAGTAACGTTACTTGCCAGCTCTTAATGTCAACCGCTCAGATGTCGTCCACGTCACTTGACCATGGTTCAAAATTACGTAGTCCGTCGCCAAAAGCCCTCGTGTAGCTGAACAGTGCGACGTTAATATTCACTCACTATTCGCATTGATGGGCGACCTCCGAGTGGTTATGATCGTTCAGATCGTGGGCTTGAATTTTGATGCCGTTAAAAACCTTCAGTTTATCGAGCTGATGCATGGTTAAATCTTTGTGGCACAGATCAAACTACACATTCTTATTTTTGAGAAATTTTGAATTTACAGAACGTGTCGTTTATCCGAACCTACTGCTTCTCAAGAGAATCGGAGACCTTGCAGCGAAAAAAACGAAGGTGTACATTGGTATAGCGTGGTAAATAAGTGATTATTTTACACAATAAAGGGGTAAAATTGCGACATTTCGCATCTACTTTGCTTTTTCTTCAAGCACGTTTCCCGCATGTGATGATTTTCAATATTCGTATAGAGTTCGATTTCATATACTGCATGGATCGCTTTCGGTTATCCGAACAATCGCGTATCGAACGGTGTCCGGTCCCAATTGATTCGGATAAACGACGTTCTACTGTATTTTGTATTCGGTGTAGTTTGGGGCTGCAGTTGCTTCGTGTTTAAAATTAAACTTTCGTAAATAGGGTCTAAAATTCAAATTTTGATTAACGACCACGATAGCTGAGTGTTCATGGTTGCGAACTCGTAGCTGGCGTTGCATTCGAGTCTGCGTGAATTCTGTTGCCACTTAGGAACCGCCCTGTGGAGGATTAAAGACCTGTTGGTGTGGAAGTTTGAAGAGGATTTGCTGGCTTGGTTGTCATCCTCTTCACATGACCATGGTTCAAAATTGCGAGGTCCGTTGCCTATAGCCTTCGTGTTGTTTATTAACGTCGCAATATAAAATACTCATTCGGGTTCTTGCGAAGATCGGAGGGCTGTGGTAGCTTTGTGGTCAAAGTTTCATAGCAAGCATGTCACGAGTTCGAGCCCACTACCACTAAAGACCCGCCCTGTTGGGGAGCGATGCACGTTAAATCTGATGATGGCTGAAAGGTCCTCCCGTTAGTGTGTGTGGTAGGTAGGAGAGGGGATGCCAGCTCAGGTGCGTCCTCGTCACTTGACCATGGCTCAAAATTACGAGGTCCGTCACCAAAAGCCCTCGTGTAGCTGAACAGTGCGACTTTAATATTCACTCACTTGTGAAGATCGGCTGCTCGTAATTGGTTCTTTGCTCGTATGTAGCGTTGTGTAGAAGTTTGGAAAGTGAAGTATTGTCCTATTATCTTAAGATAGTTGTAGAAAGATTTTTTTTTTGGGGGGGGAGGGCTTTTAAATTAAATTGTGTTTGATGTTCAAAAGAAACAAATTAATAGTATAATGTAATTGATGAATAATGAACACACACACATTCTTCAATCATATTTCACTTAATTTAAAAGGCCTTATTTTAATTAAGTATATTGATACAATAATTCTTATCTTAAGAGTTTCAAAAAATATGGAATGTTAGCCTACTATTCAGCTATTGGATGGGGGGGGGAACTATATCAAAACAGTCAATCTATTAACTGTCCGTCTTTCATGGTTTGCTGATACAACTCATGCTTTTTAGTTCTCTAAATAGCCTTCGAGCCGCAAGTCCTCTTGTGTGGTTGGTGGAAGGGAAAGAGAGGTGGGTGACCTCTGACCACCCCAAGAGTGTTCTCCCTCTAAATTGGGGTGGAATCGAGCAAAATCGTACTGTCACCTGTATGGTGCTCAAAGCTACGGATAACGACAGGAGTCACTTAGCCTTTTGCCATGATGATTTTCGTGGGCCTCGATCTGGCCTTTGCCGACCAGGTGGCATTTGTAACAACATAACAACGAAATAACGAACTCTTTAAAATTCAGGAATCTTTTCGCCCGCTAAGCAGCTAAAAGTTATGCTTATGAATTTGAAGTCTTGGAACGGATAGGTCGATTCGAGAAATAAAAATATTAATATCATTTCGAAAGCCACCTATTTATAGTCTTCCGGTTGGGGCTTTAAATATTCAACTAGTTCGTGACTACTGTAGTATGAAATGAAGTGTCTAGACATGATGTAGAACTGTTGTATGATCAGAAAGTAAAGGATTAAATACCGAAAAAGTGTAACAGGGATTATTAAAAAAAATATAAGTTTCTAATTAAAGCATAATGTATGGAAATAATTTTAAAAATTTAATTTTGGTTTAAAATTATACACGTCTACGATTGGATTTACTCCATACAAGTATGATGAATTTCTTTTCGATAGTTTTTTTTATGTCAATATCTACTTTCCAAGTATCTGTGCGGTAGCCTAGTGGTCAAGGTAACGGACTCGTGTCTGACGTGTCATGAGTTCGAGCCTAGTATTGCTAAAGACCCACAGTGTTGAGAGGACCATTGTGTGTGTGTGTGCACATTAAATCTGTCGATTCTCAAACGTCCTCCCACTGTGTGGTGTGAAAGTTAGAAGAGAGGGTGTTGTCCTCGTCAATTGACCATTGTTCAAAATTATGAGGTCCTTCGCCAGTAGCTTTCGTGCAGCTTTACAGTACGACGTAACTTCAACTCTCGCTCATTCTGTACTTTATGGTCGATGTTATTGAGAACAGGAAAACATACTATTATGAACACTTCAAAACCCAAACTAATGTTATGCCTAATTTATACTTTTCTGTTAAATGAAGTGTAGGAAATTAATATTGTCGATATGCAACTTTCACGACGATTTCAAAAATTGCACACTGCTCACTTTGAATACGTTCAAAAGAGCATTTTAATGTGTGAGTTTAAAAATTACACAATATTTCTTTCATTGGTCAATCCCCCCTCTCAACAACACCGATTTTTTTGTATTGAACATATTGGAGACATTTGTATGTAAAGCCTTATAACATTTTTCTCATGCCAGTTTTGATACCAGTGTCTAAATATCTTTAAGTTAAATTTTTGAAGGAAAAAATTTAATTCATGAACATATTTATAGTTTATATTGTAATTTTATGTGCGCTTTGAAGTACATTTTTTGAATTTTGAATTAATTTATCCGGTCTCTGGTAAAATATATTAGAACACATTTCTAATAATTTTGGAAATGAAATTGTTGACTATTGATTTTTTTCCCTCCCCTTCCCTTTAATACAAAATTAATTGATGTATTGAAAATCTGCCGTGTATGGCTGACGCACGTTATAAATCTGTAGTGGCACAAAATCCTCTCAATGCACTGGATGTTTGGAAAGGGTGCCAGCTAAGGAGTCGCCCTTGTAACTTGAACGTAGATCAAAATTACGAGGCCCCTTGTTGTCCCCTTGTTGCTTCAGAGTGCAACGTAGGGGGCTGCGGTAGCCCAGTGGTCAAGGTATCGGATCATGGCAGGTATGTCATGAGTTCGAGCCCAGTACCTCTAAGGACCCGCAGTGTAGGGGAGCGATGCACGTTAAATGTGTAGAGAGCTCAAACGTCTTCCCATTGGTGTGGTGTGGTAATTAGGAGAGAGGGGATGCCAGCTCAGATGTCGTCCACGTCGCTTGACCATGGTTCAAAATTACGAGGTCCGTCGCCAAAAGCCCTCGTGTAGCTGAACAGTGCGACGTTAATATTCACTCTTGAGTGCGACGTAAATTAAAAACAAATAAATCCCAATGCACATGCAAGAATCCTTGTACTATTTTAGCATTACCGTAATTTATATATACTAATAGTAAAACTCTTCTACTCGTTCTGACGTTTAAAATTGTATTATAGCCAAAATATTGACTAATAAGAAATGTGTGGTTGGATCTCAAAATTCATGTGATTTTATCTTATCTGGAGTCCAAGGCTTCCTATATACCAACGGTATCCAAATTATTTTTTAATTCGCAAGCTGTTTTCTAACAAAATTAAAATGGGGACTAAAACTATTGAATGAAAAAAGTTAATGAAATTTTAAGTTAGCATGTGTTGCTTTTCATAATTCCCTAGACATTTTATTAGCATTTCCAGTCATGAATATTTCAACAAGCATAATTTTTCTTAAAAGTAGAATTTATTAGTTGCAAGGTAAGTAACACAAAGATAGGAAAACGTTTTTGTGGGGGGGGGAAATATATTCAAAAATTCAGAAAATACTTGTGAAACAATGTCTACTTGTCAGTTGAACTCTGATGACTCATTGAAGTTATTTGCTTATATTAAATATTGTGTTAAGACTATTTTACTTCAGTTTTGAGATGCTTAGTTATAAAAAGTTAATTTTTTAAAAAGTTAAGCAAAAATGAGAAAAGAGAGAAATGTAAATGAACTTCAGTTGGAGAATATTTATAACCATGCAAGATTTTTCTGAAATTCTCCCATGATATTGTACATAATAAATGTGCTTAAACCTAAATATTTATTATGCCTATATTACTCTTTAAAACCCAAAACTCTTATTTCGACAAAAAAAAAAACCCTTGAGTTAACATTAATGTGTACGTACAAAGAAATCCTATAGCAGCTAATATGTGTTAAAAAATACATTAACAAGCTTATTCAAGTAGTTTAAAAGTATAACAAATTAGGTCTTCTGTTCTCTAACAGTTACAGATATCTTTAATTATTTTTTAAAGTTTAAATTTACTGTATATGTGAATTCCCCAAAGAAAATTCTCTGTATAATCAAGATATGTATTATAAATGTGAAAGTATGTTTGGATGTTTGGCAGTCTTTCACGGAAAAACAACTGAATGGAGATTTTAATGAAACTTTTTACAATAATATAGCTTATACATCAGAATAAGACATAGGCTGTAATTTATAAAGATATTGTGTGAAGTTTCCAAAATATAGCTATAATTGTCAAGAAAGTAGGAAAAAATTCGACCATCTGCAAAAAAGCCCGTGATATCTATCTTTTTATGTGTGAAGCAAAGCTTTTTCTTTTGTTTTGTCTACGCCATGCCTCAGTGCACACTCGCTTTTAATTTATTCCGTTGATCAGTGTTATCACTATTTTTTTTATTTCATAATAAAACTAGATTTCGAAGGGAGAGGTAGTGGCAAGATTTTAACATAAAATAAATACAACAAAAAGTAGTATTAATGTATTACACTTCCAGATATAAATTACTTACACTATTTCAAGCGTTCATTACACAAAATTTGTGACAATGACAGTGGAATGAAAAACTATATATGAAATTAAAATTAAATATCAAAATGTTTATCAGTTTTTTTTTTTCTTTTTGAATGTTTTTTTCAGTACATGTAAATCTATATCTAGAATTTTCCCCATACTGTTTTTTTTATAACTTACATATATATGTTCAAGCATTTAAAAACAATTGTTTCAATAGCTATCTGTATATCCTTTTATTTTTTGTAGAAAATGGATTTTAATTAATATAAGTATTTTTAAAAGGATTATTTCTATTATTTCATTACTAAATTAATTATTTGTTAATTAAAAAGCACATCGTCTGTTATTTTGGATCAAAATACATTTTAGAGACATTTTTAAGCTAACTATATGTAACGGTCGATTGATTCATGAAAATCAGAAATTTATTTTGTTTCTTAGAAACTAACTATTAAAAAAATGATGAAAGTTTTTTGTTTTACTCGTAGCATCAGAATCGTTTTCTTTTTATTACTGCACATTAATAATTTTTAACTAACTTTAATATTGTTTTTTATAAGTCATACATCGAAATTAGAAGCTATATCTTATCTGTGAGGGAGAGGGGAAGAGAGGGAACAATAATTTTACTCTAAGCCGGACTAGAGAGGGGGAAAAAGAAACCTGTCTTAAATCGAAAAAGGGAAATTTAATGAAATAATTTTAGAAATCGCTCACATTGCGCGCGTACACACACACATAATTGCTGGCGTCATGAGGGAAAGAGAAAGCCCGTGCAACGCAGAGCCATGCAGCTAGTGCTCCATAAAAGAAATGTAATTTAATTTCTTCTGTATTTATGTAATGTACTCTATTGTGCTCGATAATGTAATGTTTCCTATTAATGTGAGCTTTCGTTTTTAAAATTTCACTTCTTTGGTTAAAAGTACTTTCATGTCTTGGTGGCCGAATAATTTGAGTTTTAATTACAGTTTATTGTGATATTTCATAAGTGTGTAATAAATAGAATGCATTATTTTTCATATTCAGTTAATTTTTCCTCTTCAATAAAATAAGTTTTCCGTTACCTTGTGAAACTTCCCTACACCTTTCCAGTTGTGTTTATAAATTTTTATGAAATCTTTTGCAATATAATTTAAAAGAGAAATTTCCTTTAAATTTTTCTCCACATTCCATCCCTTCCATTCTTCGAGCAAGGAAATCTTAACATTTCTCTTTGAACGAAAAGTATAAAAGATTTTAAGTTTTCAAAACTAATTTTCTTCTTAAACTTGTTGTTCGTCCAAAATTAAATTTGTTATGAGGAGGAGGGAAGCTTTGCAAACAAATTAAGTATTACTAAATAATTTCGGAAGTTTCTTGTTACCAGATGACCAATTAAGAATCGTTTTGACTACACATTATTGCTGACACTCAAATTTGATTTTTTCCCCTCCTTGTATTAGAGGTATTTTCCTTCAGTAATGTAGTTATTTAGTTTTTATTATGCCTTTTTTTTCTCCTGAAAATGTTTGTTTATATACATTTCGTTTTTAAGTTGTACACGTGCACAATTTGAAATGAATAGTTTCATCGGGAAACTTTACTTCAATTGTTATATACAACGAGGAAATAAAAATATACGAATTTTGTGTTCAATTGTTTCCTTCGTTTCACTGTTTATACAGGGTGGCCTGAAACTCAACGTCAAGCAAGCATGAGGTGAAAGAGTGGTGGTGGTGGGGGGGTCATATCCGTTCCGAAAAAAAAATTCCATATCATTTGACTAAGTGATGACTAGCATATGTTTGTTAATATGGGAAATTGACACTCTTCATCACATCATTAGATACTGTATGTGTGTGTGTAACCACATTTTACAATTTTAGTGATTTAACGTTGGGGTGTTAATCAGTCCTAAATTGGGCAAAAAACTTTGCTGGTTTAGTTAAAACTAATGTAGTTCAAGTCGGTCTGAAAAAACGCCGCCTAACTTAGTAATTTTTTTTTTTTTTGAGTCGTGCTACTTTAGGTAAGTTGTTTCAAAAGATGACGTTTATTTAGTTCAATTTCAAAGTGGTACAACCAAAAGCGCGCGCACACAAAAATTTTTCAAGGAGGAGTCCAGGGTCGAAAGTGCACCGTTTTGGTAGCATGCTCCAATACGCCGCCCACCATATTCTTTTGATTTTGTTGATTTCCAGGAACAAAAACAATACAAAATTAATTATTGAATAAATAATTAGCATTAATTAAAAAAATTAATTGTTAATAACAAATAATTTTTTACGTAATATATACATAGGATTATAATCGATGGAAAAAAATTCAAGGGCTATTGGGGGGGGGTGTCCGGGCCCTTAGGACACTCCCCTTGTGTGCGCCCCTGTGTACAACGCTTGTTACTTTTTTATCCATAATTATTCCCAATTTTTCTTTACAAGATGACTTGATTACCAAAAAAAAAAAGACTCAATCTTAAGTGTGTAACTCAAATTTATTGCTTAATTTAAGTTACACTTAAGATTGAGTTTTTCTACAAAATGACTTCATTAAAATTTTTTTTGCAATAATTATGAATAAAAAAAAAGGAGCAAGTGTTGACACGCTTAGTTAATATTCAAAAGGGCACATCTTGCTGTACTGTGTATTATAATTTTCAATTACATTATCTTCGTGTTATTCACGTGGAACTGTCTTACCCCTGTACCTTTTCGTTCATTTTAAAGAGTTAGTTGGAATAAAATGGGTCTTTGTTAAATAACTTAATGTTCTATGACGATTAAAATAAATATTGTGACATTTTCCACGCTAGTTATTATTAGTCAATAGTTACTTAAAATTTTAAGACGTTTGATACCAAGCAAAAGTTAAAATGCAAACATTGTAGCACAGAAATGTTACTTTTATTGCAAAAAACAAAATTGATACATAAAACGAAACACGACTGAATAAAATTTTTCGCTGTTAATGGTAATAACAGCGAATATCATTAAGAACAATAATAATAAGGGATTTAAATTATTGATGGACAGATTAACACAATATCTGAAGATTTTTCCTCTTCATGAACGCGTCTCCTTTTTTTTCCCTTACAAAACTGATTTTACTGCTGAAACTGAACTTTGAAGTTTGAGGTTTCGATAGAGTTTAATGGTTCCTTAATAATTTTCAGGACATACAATTTTCTACTCAAATATTTCAATAGATATTCACAACGATCAATAACAATGTTTTCCAATTCTTAAAAAGCAACTGAAATTATTTTTATTTAAAAAAGACGAATTATCAAATACAGTTAGAGAAAGTGAATGGTTATTGGGGGGGGACATATTTGGATTCTGTCCTTTGAATTTCAAAATCAAAAGTTCATGCAATTATCTCTTTATATATATATATATATATATATATATATAGCTTCGAGTATTTCCAAATATATTATCTCGGTATCACAAACGTAATTTTAGTGTATTTTCAATGTATGATGTTAATGAACAATCGATATCGGAAACAATTTCTTTTAATGAACTGTATATTAGTTTCCAGTTGCTGACTATAGATTTATTAATCACGCGGTTTCGAAAGTCAAATTTTTTTTTCGAGCTTTCTCTTTTATTTTTTAAATAGATGTTACTTTTTAAAAAATATGATTCATTAAACTTAATAAAAAATATTAATAAGAATCAAATATTTAAAGAAAGCCCCAAGAAATTAGGGGGTGGGGAGGAGACCAAAGTAAACTGTTAGCATTATTTACTGCAAGTAATCTAGCGCGCGTATGGTTTCTTGACATTTGTAAAAAAAATGTATGTTTATATATCTACCAATAATCGGATCTGAGTGAAATCTTGAACATGAGCTATTTGGACTACGCTCTAATTCTGCAAAAAAATTTAATTTGATTGAATTGGGAAAAAAATGGGATCTTTTTTCCAGCACTTTTATATATATTTGAATTTTATTGAATGCTGCTTTATTACGCTACAAGTTGCGTATTCTTGCCTTTCAAGATTAAAGAATTACTTCTCATTGACGAGTGAGGGAAAGGAAAAAAATCCTCTTTCGTAATCATAAACCTTTAGAATTAAGGAATGTTAAAGATCTTAGTTGTGCTGAAACATTCCTGCACTCGCCCAAGGCATTTACGCAAACTTGAAATTTAATATATATGAAGGTCATCCAAATACAGAGCCTTCTTTTGTTCTGAAATAGCTTCGTTGAAAGTCTTCTGGTTCTTTCAAATAAAAAGACTTAATTAGCTGTTTTTAAGATGAGCGAATATGAAGGGGAGAAGAGAAGAGACTGTGGAAACTCTCGCAAGTCTTAGTGCCGATAAAGGCCTACCGTTTAAAAAGAGATTGCATGTTAAATTTGCCAAGGCTAAGTCTTCAGGTTGATGTGGAAGTTTGAAAAGCCAGTTCTTATATTTTGTCCTCATCACTTGACCGTGGTTGAAGACCGTAGAGATTAAATTCTTTGGAAGTATGACTAAGACACACATTGAGTTAGAGGGGGAAATCATTGAATGTTTCTAATACCGATCGAATAGCAAAATTCTACCAAAGAATTTAGGTAAATGTATTTATTAGTTTATCAAGATTTGGGGAATGTTATCTCCAGTTTTCTGCTGAGTCAGTTTTGAATGAATGAAAATCTAAGTCGTTTACTGATTTTACAGCGTGATTTTCTCCTTTTAGGTCTTGAATAATAAGAGTTGAATGAACTTTAAAATATTTTTGAGTTTTCATGCTCTTTATTATTTTTTTTCATCAAAATGTTTTGATACTAAATTACTTTTTATATACTAATGGCTTACAATATCGTGTTTCGTTCCTTCTGAATTGTTCTTTATGGCATGTTTACACGAAATAGAATATGATAGGATACTTTTTGTGTTTGGCTCCTTCTAAAACTGTTTCATGGAACCTGAAGACGCAAAACCTGAAGTAAAGGTTATATATTATACATAATTGTGTCCTTCCATTTTTTTTTTTTTTTTTTTTTTTTGTTGAACATTGTGCATTCAGCGTTTTGTTTGAGATGTAACGCATTGTCCCATGTTGTTTAGTATAGGTGTTTCTTTTTATAAAGCAAAAGTCAGATTGATATTAAAATAAGTATCGTATCTTAATATTACATTTCAAAATATTGAAAAAAGAAGAAATTGAAGGTAAAACCAAACGTGTGTAAAATATAAATATATATAATCTATTCTCGTACTTCATGTAAATTTCCTCCAACACTTTAAATTATTGTGTTGACAAAATGATTAAGTTACACATGATTTTATTTTTGGTACCTACAAAGTACATTTATTTTACTATCAAGCTTGTTAGACATGTATAATGAGGCGGTACCAGGCAAATGGTCATGATCACTAACAGGTGGTTGCCGTTCTATTTGTCGATTCTTGGTGCCACTAAAACTACGCCAATACAGAGGAGCTGATGCGCGTTAAATTTGTCAAGACTCAAAATCCTCACGTTGGTATGGTGTGGAAGTTTGGTGGTCCATCTCGGGTACCGTCTTCATCATTCAACCGTGGTTCATAATGAGGTGCATCGCCAACAGTTCTCGCGTTCTTTTGCAGTCCAACGTTAATTAGAAATCAGTTGATATGTGTATTAGAACTCTATTGTTTGATGACCAGAGAACTTTCAGAAATGTAAACTTTAACTAAATAAAAAACGTAATTACTCCCATTGCCTGTTTTTAAAATAAGTTTATAATTTAGTGTTACTTGAATTTTATTTTAAAAATTAAATTCAAAATAACCGAGTTAACTCGAACTTCGTGGAAATTTTAACTCGTAATATTTCAAGTAATTATTAGGATGTGCAGCGGGAATAACTGAGTTTTTCTCTTTTGTAAATCGGTGACACAATCTGAAAAATAAACTTTATGAAAGAGATACTTCTTAAATCTTTCGAATGAGTGAATATAACTTATGGTTGCAAAATAACCTGAAATCCGTAAGAACAGTCTAAAATATTTTTGTGTTTATAGTTTTTTTTAATTAAAAAAAAATTGGAAGTATTGAGGTCCACGCACAAGTATAAATTATTGACTGGAAAACAATTGAGTGAACGTAGAACAATTATTTAATATATTTGTATATCATGTAGGATCACTGTGTCAAGGGGTCATAAAAATCAGTTTTGTGGAAGAAATTTTAAAATATTGCCATTATTTCCGATGAATCGTATTCTCGAAGTATTTGAATTTAGCTTGAATACTAAAATTGCCCATGTGAAAATGAAAACTTAAATCACATGAATTATTTGACTGAAATTATATTTATAACTCCATCAATTAAGTACAATTCGTACTTATATTAAACACATGAAAGTTAACAAATATTTAAGGCTTCCAAATGAAAATTCGTTTTATCAACCGACTGCAGAGAATATACAATAGTTGAGATTCGATAAGAATGTATGTGTGAAAACTAAAATAATGATGGTTTGAGTTTTTTTAATACTTCAATAGATGAGATCTTAGAGATCAACAAACACAGGAAAGTGAAATCATTTCGGAAAATATCATGATTTTGAAATTCTATTCTCATTGTGACATTGTTCCATGGTATCGGCATAAATTTTTGAGTGTCAATGAACTATTAAAATGCAAGCAAGTAGTACAAGTGGAATTATTTTGAATTTTTAAAATCTCGTCGTGAACATATAAGTGTACTTTTTAATTGTTATTCAGTAAAACACAACATGTTTGGAAAAACAAACATTGGTGTGAATGTTTATTTATGCAAACATTTGTGTGTGTATGTTCTGATTGTTTTTCTACTTTGTCAGAAAGGAAACAACTTTGGGAATTTAAGCCTTTCTTCTTCATGAATTGTTAAGCTATTTAGTCAGCTTTGAAAGCTGTCTAAATAGTCTTTATATGCCCCCCCCTCATACTGGGTCTTTTACTCATTTTGGGGATTATTGATATATTTGGAATTCATAGTCATTGCAAAGTTATTAATTCCTTCTTTGAATGTGTGGCTTGTTTATGTTGTGCAATTATGGGTTCAACTGTTGAAATTTATTAAATTGTGAAGAAATTTTAAGTATAAATCTCTAATTTAGATTGGTTATTTATTAAAAATCATTTGTACGTTTGTTGATACAAATCTGGACTCAAAGCAATGATCTCGCTATATCAGTGGCACACACAGGAATTTTTCAAAGGGGAGGGGATCCAGGATCGAAAGTCCACCATTCTCGTATCGTGCTCCAATACGCTACCCAACATATTCTTTTGATTTTGTCGATTTTTTCGGGAACATAAACAATTCGCATTAATTAATAAAATTAATCATTAATAACAAATACTTAATTCAATTTTACGTGCTATGTACATAGGATTATAATCAATAGAAAAAAAATTTAAAGGGCTTTTGGGGGGAGGTTCCGAACCCAGGGACTCCCCCATTGTGTGCGCCACTGCGTTGTATTCATTCTTATCTTTTTAAAATTAATATTGAAATTTAAAAATTTTTTTTCAACAAAAACAAAATTTATCGTAGCTTTTGAAACTAGTCATGTTGTGAAAAGGGAAATTTCTTAAAAGAAATCATACGACTTATTTAACTATATTTTATTTTTCAGAGAGAACGTGAACGAGAGAGGGAACGAGAACATGACCATGATCATGAAAAGTCATGTCCATTGGATGCAAACATATATGCTACACGCAAAACAGTAGCTCAAGGAATGATGGACATAGCTTTACTAACAGCGAATGCTTCTCAATTAAAGCATGTGTTGGCTACTGCTGAAACTCATGATTATTATCTCATCAACTTAATTCTTATAGGAACTTCCATGACACTTCAGGTAATAAATTTTTAATCTAAAATATGCTAGAACTTCCTCTTTTCTTTTATTCGTAAATTGTTCAGAAATATTAGTTTTTATAAATGGTTGATCTAAGAATTTTTAACTGTCATTTATGTTTAAATTGGTTTGATATTTTGTTTATTAAACAAAATATCAAATACATTAACCTGATTATACTACAGAAGCACCCAAAAAACCTATATATATTTGCTGATTAACTAAGCATAGTAGACTTTATAACGCGCATTAGACCAAATTCGCTCGCTACTATAGTGAGCTATTTTGACGAGTGTGAGGTAACAGCTGAAGAGTTCTTGTGTTGGAACGTTCCAAAAACCAAAGTTCCCTTTCATCTGTGACCCGTTCTGTAGCTTTTAAAGAGACATTAATAAATACTTTAAAATTCTACTTGGGAAATTTAATTTTGAGCATAAAAATAACCAAATTCCGATGAGGTTATAAATCTAGCAATTTGGAATTAATGTTTGTATGTGTATTAGATGTTTATTAAGTCTTAAAGTCTGCTTTAAATTTTTCTTGCAACATCACTGTACTTCCTCCACTCTCCCACTTGTCGCAAATTTGTATATACCATGAAATATGAATCTAAATTATTCTAGTTTCATTGTTCTCGAGACTTGTTCTTGCCAAATACAGTTATCCTAATATGCAATTTAATTTAATTTTATTCACATGTAGCATTTTCTTATGTCAAATGCTAACTTAAAAAGGAGAAAAAATTTGTTACGTTTATTGTCCCTCTTTATACTTTGAAACTTATCATGATTTAAATTGGAATAATATTAAAATCCAATTCCTTGTAACTTTTTGGAATTCAATTGCAATGAATTTTAAAGAACTGGAAATAAAAGATTGTGAATTTTCGCGTTTAGTGTACAAACAAAACCAGACATTTATGGGGAAAACATTTTCAACATCGTAAAGCCATTCGAAGAAAATGAATTTCCTCCTTCTTAAATTCATCTGAGTATAACCGAAGAAACAATTCGTGACTTGTTTGATGAGGAAATTTTAAATTTTTTTTTTGTTTCAAACCAGAATTTAATACAACAGTTGTGTATTCATTGTATGTAAGTAAATTCTCTTAATGCATGAATGAGGCTAACAATTTAATTCCTAATAGATAAAACCTAATACTTCGATTTATATTAGATTTTATTTTCTCAAACTTGCATATCTTAAGAGCTTAAAATTTTTCTTTAACTATCCGTAGAAACTTGTCAACTAGTTTTCAGGTTTTTAGTAACAAATAGGGAACAAAATCAACACGTATCTAGTGTATTTACTTGTTCTTAGATATATGGAATAAACTGCAGAAGAAAATCTATAAGAATAACATCTATACATTTTTTTCTACTTGTGGAACTAGACGCGATCTTATTGTATACCCTATATGCCGTTTGCTTTAAAATGATTTGCAATACGAGTTTTTGTGTAAACTTTAATGTCTTTTCTAAGTATTATTGCCATATACACTGGTGTGCAAAAATTAAGGACGAGACGGTTTTTTCAATATAACTTTGTACAAAAGCTTTCCAAATCAACACATTTAATACCGTAAGATCCCCAATACGTAAGGACATGTGTAATGTAAGCAACACTTACTAAAAGAGAAATCAGAGGGTTAAAAAGAAGCTTGATTGAAAAAGTAGCAAGGAGCGCAATGCGACTGAAGGCCGAAACATCCCTGTGATGGGTGTCCAGCAAGAAACATCCGGTCTTTAGTAGGGGATATGATCTCCCATGACTGCTAGGCAGGTTTCACAGCGTCTGCCCATGCTGAGAATGAGGGTGTCAATGAGTTGTTGAGGCATTACTGCCCATTCGTCTTGCAGCGCCAATCGAAGCTCCCGAATCGTTACTGGTGGTAAGGTACGAGCTGCCAAGCGTCTGCCTAAAAAATCCCATACATGCTCGATGGGATTGAGATCCGGAGATCGTGCCGGCCAATCCATACGTTCAATATCCTCACTCTCTAAGAGCTGTTCGGCAGCTACTGTGCGATGACATGGTGCATTGTCGTCCATGAAAAGGAACTGCAGACCCATAGCGCCTCTAAAAAGACGCACATATGGAAGAAGAATCTCGTTACAATAACGGGTCCCGTTGACTGAACCTGCGTCGAAGATGGGAAGGTCTGTACGACTACCAAGCATGATGCCTCCCCAAACGAGAACACCGCGACCTCCATACCTGTCCCTTTCAATGATGTTCGAGGGATGATTGCGGCTTCCCCGCTCTCTCCAGATGAGTATGCGATGAGAATCGCTACTCAAACTGAATCTGCTCTCATCTGTAAAGAGTACTCGTCCCCATGCATTCTCTCCAATTCCGGTGTTCCCGGCACCACAGAGAACGCCTTCTCCGATGGGCAGGCGTTAAAGGTACACACCGTACAGGGCGTCGTGCAAACAGACCACCACCGTGCAGTCTTCTGGCCACGGTAAAACGCGATATCGGTCGTCCAGTCGCCTGTGTCGTGTGTCTAGCGATTTCTCCCGCTGTCTGCCGCCTGTTTCTTCTGGCCTGTAAGACAATGTACCGGTCATCTGCGGGTGTGGTTCCTCGTGGACGACCACTACTGAGCCCCCGGATAGCTGTTCCTGTAGTTTGAAATTGTCTCAAGTCGTGAAACGATGCTGTGAGCAATTCCGAACTCTGCAGCCACACTTGTCACACTGCGGCCTTCCTCTAACTTCCCAATGATTCGACCTCGGGTAAAAGCATCCAGATGTCGTCTAACAGATTGATTATTCGCCATTTCTTGCTGAGGCAGCAACTCGGTGTGACTTTAACTGCTATACGGCGTGCAATCTCTTTGCCAGAAATACTGATCTTACACCGACATCATGCTTTATACTACTCAGACACTCCCCCATTACGTCTACCTGCATATCTGCGCATGTGCTACCGTACATCACCTTACTTAATCTCCTGATTGGTCTTTCTGTCCGCTCTGCCTCTTCGTTCAGCTGATATGCTAATTTTTCGACCTCGTCCTTAATTTTTGCACACCAGTGTATGTTGAAAGATTTTATTTTTTCTTATAATTATTATTTATTTATTTTTTAGATATTGGTTGGCATCCTACTGGTGGTCGTTGGCCGCTGGAACATAAACAAACGAAAGCAGCAAAACATAGCTAATGTCACGAATAACATCATTGTTATCTTGATCTTTCTAATCACTGTAGTTAATGTTCTCATTACTGCATTTGGAGATGAGGAACCAGATTATGTGATAGACAAGCAATGGCAAATTCCTGGGAAACAATATGTCAACGATGACTTGTATCGACTCGACAGAGAGCTTAAATCAGCTACAAACAACACGGAAATATAGCTCTTACCATCTTAAGTGTTGTGATGGTAAAAATGCATATTCAACAACAGTTTGAAAACCACATCTACTTATGTATATATCGTTGATCTGGGAAGTTTGAGATCTTAATTTTTTAAGACGCACACTATAATTTTTTGATTCAAAATTTACCTTTTATAAATGTAAACAAAGAATGCTTCTTGTTCGTGTGCATTTTGAAACCTTAGTAAAATTTGTGGTCAAAGCAAGTCTATTTTAAATGCACGATTCATATAGTCTTCTATGTAGCTAATATTGATACTTGGTGGGTGGCATAGTGTTTCAAAAACCAAATACTTTCGTCCTGTTATCTGTGATTTGCCTGAAGTTTTTCTAAATACAAGAAATGCTTGTTAAGTATATGCTATGTGTTGAATTGGGCGTAATGTACTAATATTTTTACCGAAAGTATCGCATTTTCTTTGAATATCGTGTTTTTCTGTTATGTTTAAAACTGCATTTTTTAAATAAACTTATTTATTAATTGTTTGGTTTCTTTTTTACCTTCGCATTGAAAAATATTTTTATATTCATAATTTCGTTTTCAAAATTCATTTAGGTCAATAAAATGAGTAAGTACTCGGCATACAAGTGCACGGTGTTCTGATTACACAGCATTTGTAGGAGGAAGATGCTCATCTGAGATGGTGTAACATCAGGGGCGTAACTACCGCCATATCAACTGTATCAATGATACGGGAACCCAAGTTTCAAGGGTCCCAAAACACGTAAGCAAAACGTAACATGTTAAAGCGCCCCCCAAAAGAAAAATCCTTCAAGGAATTTTGATACAGGGCCCGTCAGGACTAGCCACGCCTGTGTAACATGGAAAATAACAAAGATGTATGCGAGGCATTGTTTGTTGCACGAGTTCACAACAAAGGTAGTTCTGTGACCATAGCATATGCGAGTGGTCATGGTCGCGGACTCAATGGCAGCGTTATTTTTATCGAGTCGTAGGTTCAAGTCCTGGTGCCAGAAAAAAACTCACCGTGTAGAGGAGTTATTGCTCGCTAAATCTATCTATGATGAAATTCCTCACATTGCCGTAGTGAGGAAGTTTGTGTGCCGAATGTAATCCTCCTCACTTGACGGACCTCGTAATTTTGAGCCATGGTCGTCAGTAGGCCACGTTTTGCTTCAAAGTGCGAAGTTAATCAATACAAACCATTACACATTGTCGATGCTTTCAGAAATTTGGAGAAGGAGATGGATGCTGTCAAGAACAGGCAAAGTGTAGGTGCCTTTCACTGGTTGGAGAAGAGGATCTTGATTAAGTCAAAAAAAATCTGAATCAAATCGTATCAGAATTACCTGATGTCTTCAATTGCCAATTACATGATGTCAGTAGTCAAAAGACTGCTGGAAAACATCCACATAACAGTTTACTTTAGATCAATGGGACTGGAGAACCTCTGCCTTCTGTCTATTCTTCAAATGAATTATGACAAGTATAATGTGGGTTATGTACTGTAACGTGGGGATGTAGAATGTATCTTCCATCTGAAACGTCAGTACAGACGACAAAATCAGAGTTTCATTTTGTGAAGGACTTGAAAGTGCAGTCGGATGTGCTAGGGTATAGTTCAGTTGGAAATCCTGATACCTAACCAAACCATTAATGCTCTACTGTTTTCAGCTTTACAAACTGGGATCCGCATAGGTCATGAGGAAAAAATATGCATTTTTGATAGGCTTGGTATAATTCATCACGATGAGACACCATGCTGCTGTCATCACTCGTAAGAAAATGGTGAGAATTTGTTTGGAAGGTTCCACACTACACCCTTCCTATTCTTCTGGGTTTGCTCCTATCACCCGTTTCGTGCGTTGACCATATCTTTCAACCGAAAAATCTTTATCGAATCAGGATCAACTATTGAAACAGCGTTTTAAGAATTTTCTTTCACTTCAATTTCGGGGCGTTTGCAGGGAGAGATTCATTTCCCACTATAAAGTTGCCAATAGGTCATAATGGTGAATACACGCAATCTTACTGTTCTTTACACATCTTCACAAGAAAAAGGTAGAATGTAAGTATTTACTGGTAACAGAGAGTGGATAAAATTAAACTGAAGGTACTCATAGGGTCGTAGCTTCGGTTATGCTGGGTGGCCGCGGTAGCAGAGTGGTATAGGTATCGGACCGTGGCTTGCCTTGTCACGTGTTCGAGCCCAGTACCACTAAAGACCCGCCGTGTAGGGCAGCGATGCACGTTAAATCTGTCGAGAGCTGAAATGTCCTCCCGTTGGTGTGGTGTGGTAGTTAGGAGAGAGGGGTGCCATGGTTCAAAATTACGTGGTCCATCGCCAAAAGCCCTCGTGTAGCTGAACAGTGCGACGTTAATATTAAATCAAATCGGTTATGTTGGACAAGATGAAATCCAAATAAAACTTTAAGAAAAAAATGTTCTATCTATTACTTCCAACATAACATTTGAAGTCGTATTGGAAGGAAGAGACTTTTTTTTGTTTGTAACGATTTTCACAGGTTCTATAACCATATAAACTAAAGTTATTTTGCATTAATTTACAGAATATTTTTCACAATGTTGTAAGTATTAGAAACCTAAAGCCATAGTAGTTTGTCAGAGTTTCTAATTATACTGAAATGATATCGCTACTTAAGATCTCCGAAATTTTGCTTTGGTACCAGAAAAAAGTGTTCAGCCTTTTTAAAGAAACAAATTTTAGTACTCATAGTTTTTAGTACTCGTAATTAATAATTATATTTCTAGTTAAAAAGATCTCATCTAAGTTACTATGCTAATACTGCATGAATGAAGCATTAAACCCTCTACACCCCTAATGAAGCCCCTCTACAGCTTTTTGGCCATTGTCTCGGCACCCGAGCCCGACAGCCCATTCGGATCTGGCTCATTCGATCCCTCTCTCTATCTGCTCTTCCAGTTATTATAATTTCATGCTCATAGGGCTATTTCTTCCATAGTTTTTAATGGTTTTCAAATTTTTAAATTTGTTTAAATTCACAATATCTTGGCTCCTGTTCGAGTCTCGGACTTGAGATTTGAGAACCAGCTGTTCCACTCGGCAAGACCCATCCAGTCATCTACTTCATTCTCATTGTGTAGGCATGGGGAGGGCTTAAACACTAAAATATCAGGCTTCCATGTTATTCCTATGGGGACTGGAAAAAATCCCCCACCCCCGTAAGGAATTGAGCTAGGAATTTTTGGAGGTCCACCCTATTTTCGTATTAGCGCGAGCTTTACGTGGAATCGGTCCCCTCTGGTGCTCTTTCCCTACAGGGATTCCCCAGTAATAACTCTAATCCTATGCCACCTTTGTCGGCCGCACCGGCTGTATTCGATTCTCCCTATGAGCATCCTAGTTATATTTTTTCAGGACCATAGACCCATTTCTTCATCTATATATATATATATAAGATTTTAAAATTATTTTAAAGTTTAAATTTTTTTTAAATCCCTCATAGCTCCGAGGATTTTTGAGCTTCGTTAATGAAACTCTGACCATAGGTTCTCCTCGTTGAGCTTTTTCATCTGTTGTAATTCGTGTGTAGATAGTGGGCATAGGGGGAAGCGTCATCACTAAAATTTGAATCACCATGTTATATTCCTATGGGGTTCGATCTTTTGAAGACGCCACAATATTAGAAATAGAAGGATGAAACTTTGGGATCACCTACTACTCTGTGTATCGGTGGGATGCACGTGATCATTTACGTCACAGTTGTCCCCTCCAGGGGAGTTAGTTTCATTTTCCTTTCCCGTGCTATCGCCGCCCCATTTGCATTTACAGACTCCGGACCAGTTCGAATGGATTCCTCTTGTGTCTCCTCACAACCAGGCCGAGTTTCGAGTTGCTGGATGCCCTGATTCTATTTTAGTTAATTGTTTTAAATGTTTTAATTATTTTTAAATGACCATAACTCGGGGGCTCTTCAGGCGGATGTCTTAATTTTCTCAGGAACGATTCTTCCCGCCGAGACATTCAATATGAGTTCTCAGGTGTCACATTCAGTTCACCTCATCTCTAGATACAGTCTGCCGACCCCCCATATTATTAGTCCCATTGTCACTGTGCGGGGGTGTTTAAATTTATTTAAATCGTGATTATCTCGGGTTTGGTTGGTCCGATTGACTTAAGGTTAGTATCGTTCAACTCTGCTCGTGACCGCCTTTCGTCCTTGGCCCAGCCTGCCCTGCTGAAGATTTTTAGAAAGATTCTAATCTTGTTACTCCAAAGTATAACTTCTTACGTACGTACATAAGTAAACACACAAACATTTTTTTAAATATTTCTCTAACTAAGACAGAAACCAGCCAGTCAATAAGTTACTGAAAAACCTAATGAAAACGTTCAACAAATGATAAAAATATTGCTTTTATCCTGTTATTAAAAGGTACATTGAAAATTGCATCGATTTTGTCTTTCTGTCAAATGTTAAAACTTACTGTAAAAGAATTTAAATTTTAATGAGCTCAAAGAGATCAGAAGTTTTTATTATATAGAAGTGTTTATATATTAGTTCTTACATAACTTGCGATAGAGAACAGTTTCTGTAATACCGTTCTTAGTTCTAGTTGGCCAACTATTTTATTAGATAGAAAAATATGTGCATCGTTACCATTTAATAAAAATATTTGAATGTCTTATATCTCGGGGTTCGAGAAAGCGAAGATATATATATGTCGCAGGGAAACTATGAAGTTAAGAATTTAATCAGATCCCTAAGGGATATGATCAATTGGTGGGAGATGTTAAAATAACGTCTCTTCAAGGTCATTTCCCTGATGAAAGTAAGGGATTTGAACAAATCCCTTATCTGTTTCAGTGAAATGATGAAATGATATTGTCAAGAGTTAAAAAGTGTTTATTTAACAAATATGGTGCATTATATTAAACGTAGAAGTAATACAACAATTGTCAATGAAATACAAATTATTTATATTCGAAACTAATTAACAAATAATTAGAAAATTAGTCTGGTAATTTTTGATGTGTAACATCTTTCCTCTCGGTTGCTGGATATTTGTGAGAGTGATTCCGTGAAAAGGTACGGAAATGTAGAACAGGAAACCGGGGATGCGAACTCGGTGGCGCCGATGGACTTGGCGTGCCCCCTCCTCCTTTCATAGTTTCTTTACTAATGATGACCTGCGTTGGGCAGGGAAAGACTTACTCTAAAATATCAATCTTCATGTTAATCCTATGGTGCCATTTTTTTAATGATGTGGGGTTAATATTTGGGGGATCGATAGTACTGCCTGTTTGGTTAGGAAGTACAAGGACTCGACCCCCCCATGTGCCTATTCCCCTCCCTCTGGACAGTATTTTGCTAATGTAAATCCTGACTAGTTCATTTCATCATTTCTCTGAAATAGTTCAGGGATTTGATACAATCACTTACTTTCATCAGGGAAACGACCTTGAAGAGAGACGTTATTTTAACATCTCTCGTCAATTGATCATCTCTTGGAGATTTGATCAAATTCCTAATTTCGTCATTTCCCTGTGACACATATATATTTCCTTTCATTCTCTTGCAACATAGTCCACAGAGGAAAGCAACGCCCTCAAAATGCTTCATCTCGATAAATTGATTATATACCTTTTTCCAACTATTTTCATAGCTTTCTAGTAGTAAATTCAGCAGGATATTTAAAAAAAAAAGATAAGGGATTGGAAATAAAAGTGTAAAGAAATTAAAGTTATTTAATTTGCATAAAAGGAATCCACTTAAAAATTGGAGATTTATGACTTGTTTAAAATCGTCACTCTATTATGTGTATTAATTTTTGCCGACAACCATTATAGGGAATCAATAGTTTTATATTTATTACTGTGAATCATTTTGAATGACATATTGAGAACTTTACCGTATTAGAATCGTTTATTCACATACTCAATGTCTTTTTTTTCTGAATTTTGAGTAAATTTGTGATTTTCCTCCCCTTGGAAGAACATCCCTCTAAGTATCAGCGTGAGCTAGAGGCGTAGGATTAACGAAAGGACTAGGATCAAACATTATCTTAATATGACTTTATTAAGATATTCAACTTAAACTTTTTAACAAATTAAATTATAATAATTAATATGCGAAAATCTATGATGACAAAATACGCAACACACAATATATTTATAATAAGACTTAATCTAATTCAGACCACTATCAATAAGCGAACCGCCTAATCTCCGATTCTAATATTAAATAATCAATCCTACCTTATTACAGCTTGGAGCAACGATCAATCTTGTTCTATGTTTAATCTTGTCTTTGTATGCACTGGTGGGCAACTTGGCCGTTTCATATACTCGATCACTAATAACTTGTATTCACGTCACGCAAAACTCATTCAGACTTGAACCACGAACTGTAATAACCATCAACTGCCACAAACTAACTTCAATTGTCAAACATTACCTTACATTGCCATCCCGCTTACTCCAAGATCCGATATTTAAAAGTTTGTTCATTTGCATTTTTCATTAACACTTCACTTCTTGGATTTGGTTGGAAAAGAGTTGCCATTAATTCTGGCCCAAAGGGCATGTTAAAGAAAAGACGCGCGAGACGTCACAAAGTTATATCAAATTAAAAGTTGATATGATATATGAAGATCTGGAGAATTTTCATTATATAAATATCTTTCCCTCACAAGTTTTATCTTAAAATCTTGACATTTATCGAACAGGCAGTATAAAAAAAGCAACAACACTACGAAGCACAGACCTTGATATGCGCGCGCGTAAATGTGGCGGGGACGATTGTTTCTAAATTTACTGTTGCAATAAAAAGCAACATGAAGTCTTTGGGTGACGGATCTCACAATTGAACTGTAGTCAAATGACAGGGGCAACACCTGAACTGGCATTCCAAGTCACACTCGTGCAGTGCTTTTCAAAGTTTCAATATTCGCGACCCGATATTCAATCATTCTTTTCATCGCGCCCCTCCCACACAATAAAAATGTATTGAATTCAATAATACTATACTTTGATGCTAAAAATACGATGATATGCGACTTTAACCTCGTAAGTGCCATCGACGTATATAAACGTCTTGCTCAGCCAAAGCAGTAATTTCCCCTGACGTACATATACGTCTTGCCGAATTACGATTTTTTTCTGTGCACTGCTATCCATAAAATTCCGAAAGTTTTGGAATGCAATTAAAGGACCTCGACAATGTTTACGAAGGACTTCCTTATTTCAGATTATTTACTTCTTTATCCCTCCCCAATATATGCGCGAAAACGGTTGGTATCGGGACGCTAATAGTGTAACTTTTATTTGTGGCAGTTAAAGATTTATTATAAACCGTACAAATGATCAAGATAAGTGTTTTATATATACTTTTTGTATATAATTTTATAAATGACAATCCCAGGGGGCTATTGGTAATTATTAAACATTCTTAACTTAGTATTGTTAAATTAATTATAAAATACATTGTGTAGCACCGATATATTTATAAGTGTAATATATCAGTGTAAATGTGTATTTCATTTTTTATTATGTCAGAATGTATTTTGTTTGTTTACTTTCAGTAAATTAATTCTTGCAAATAATCTTCTGTATTCGACTTTTCAATGTGCTTGCGCTCCCCTCGTACAGTTATCACGCCCCCAAGGGGGGCGTGCTCCACAGTTTGAGAAACACTGCACTAGTGTGAAGATTAAGTTAGTTGCAGTAGAGCGTTCTGAGAAAAAAAATTCACGTTGGCAACTGGAAGCTCCAATTCTGACGCCATTTTATAAAAAGAATTCGCCGCACATTTCTTGGTGGTATAGATTTCTCATCAGAATTTGAACCATTTAATAAGAAATACAATTTTATTCAATAGGCTGTAAAAAAAAATTCAAATATTTAGTAAAAATTATTTGCTGTGTTATTATATACACAATTATATCTTAGAAAGAAGATTAGATTAAAAAATGAATTAATAATTAGCAATAACACATGCTAACTCTAATTTTATAAACGAATATAACCTAAGAACTCTTCCAATCGTCGAAAGAATATATGTCCTTCAAAACATATTAAGAAATATTGGACGTAGTAAGCAAAAAAAAAAAAAAAAAAACTTTAACAATATAATCAGGGGTGGTCAACCCGCGGCACGAGTGTCACAGTGTGGCACTTGAAGATTTATTTAAAAACTTATAAGAAATTTAAGCAATAATAAACAAATTTTTTATTACATTATTATCGAAATGCGATTATCTTAGACAAAAAGGAAAAAATCTCTCAAAATTTATTTTAAATACACTTAACTGAATTACAATACAATAGTATCATATAGAGCAGTGCTCCGCAACCTTTTTATCGCTGCGGACTGGTCAACGTTTGATAATTTTACCGCGGCCCGCTGAGGGTGGGACACGTTGATTGTTTATAGTTTAGATTGTTTTGATTTAATAATTTTAATTTAGTTACAGTTAAATATGCTTTCAGAATAAAATATAGTTAAACTAAAAACGAATAAAAGGGATTTAACGTGGAATATAAAGTGGTTTCCGTGGAAAGTTGCGCAAATCCGAGAGAAATGCACCACTTTAAATAAATTGTCCATAGTTTAATGTTCTTTAGGCGGACCGGCACCATTTGATCCACGGACCGGAAGTTGCGAATCACTGATATAGTGAACACTCCTTCATTGCTGAGTGTGCTGGCTTTCTAAAGGGAGTGAGTGTACTTAAGAAATTTTAGAATTTGAGAGAGTGTGTTTTAAAATACCAGGGAGAAAACAATGAACTGCCCAAGTTGAGTGATTGCTACTCAAAAATGAAGATTAGCTTTGGGATTAAGCTTTTCTTGCTGATATTAAGGAACATTTAAATAAATTAAAATCATAATAAAAAAAGGATTGTGTGTTTCTCCTATCCTGGTTGGTCATCTCCATCATCTTTTGGGAACAAACTTTTGCTTTTTTTTTTCTCGAATTTGGAGAGGAAGATTAACATATTTCACATCAATGCAGGAACTATCTATCTAAATTAAAAATGCTTCAAACTATGATAGATTTAAAGATGTAATATCCATTTTTCAAAATTAATTCAGTGATCCGTTTGATGATTTTTAAGATAGCAAAATTGTTGATCTTTTCACAAATCCTTTTTCAATTTCTCTGCAAGACGTTAATTGTTACCCACAAATTCAAATCAAAATTCTTGAAATACAGCACCATACTGCCCTGGAAACCAAATACTTATTTTAACTGCAAGTGATCGAAATTATACTGAATTTTGGAAATTAGTACCAACAAGTAATTTTCTAAATTTACACTATTTGGCTATCAAATACTTTTGTAAGCTTAAAACAATTTATGTCTGTGAATAAATGTTTTCTGTGTGTTATGAACATATTATAAAATCAAAGTATTTCTAAAAAATAACTGATGTGCACCTAAAAAACAACCTAATTTTAACACTTCAAGAACTAATCTTAATATAGATGACTTGGTAAAAAAAACTACAAATTCAAAAGCCGCGTTAAGCAAGTATATTGACTGTTTAGTAATTATTTATAATTAAAATGTTTTAAGTTTGTCATTTTTATTTTATACCTAACCTAACTGATTGTGTGTGTGAAACTGTAAAAAGTTAATTAATAATAAAACCTAAGTTTATACTTTCGTCCTATTATTTTTAAATTTCTACTACTTGTTTATAAAAATGATTCTATTTGCGTAAAGATACCAATAGCCAATATGTAGATTTTTTTTCTCTTCATATTTTTTAGTTCTTTGGCAAGCATTTTTTTTTTTTATAATCCAGTAGCACTCTTCCCAAAAAGGCTGGCCACTCCTGCAATATATGATAGAAATACTGACAGAGATATACAATTATAGATGATCCCTTCAAATATCTTATAGCTGACACAATATCTTATTGAGAAATAAATGTTATCTTAACTCAGTGATTCTCTCAATTTTTTTCTCTCAAATCACAGCGGTTTTCTTTCTTATTTTTTACTCTTATTTAATATATGTTTCATAGCCTAAATAAAAGTATGAATAATTATATGTAAAAGATAAAAATGGAACATTCATAATTTCGAAGAAAAAAAACACTCTATTGGAGACATAATGAGTGATTCAAACTACATTACTGGATGAATTGGTCCATTTATTATTTATTTATCAACATCAAATTAATGAGATAGGACTTGCAGAGATATCACCGTACACTTACTTAAATCTTAGAATCGAATAAGATAGTCAATCTCATTTTCTTTTCCATTTTGATTTTTGCTCAGTACTTGCTCGTTATCACAGTAACTGCCGAAAACACAGCTTCTCACAAATTAGAGTTAAAATCTTCTTAGCTTTATCACTTACAAGGGAATAGTCTTTTTCTATTATTATTGGAATCCAAAATTTTAAATTTCAATCTGCTATATTTCAGTTTAAAAATTTGTCGCGAGATAATTCGATAAGATTTTCTTCTGTAAAAATAAATTAAGAAGGAGCAGTGTGATATTTATAGGATTTTGAATCAACGCAAATTTATGGGTATTTTCATTCGGAAAGTATTTCTTAAACCAAGTGATATAAGACATGATAAGTTTCCTTTAAAAATGGATTATATATTCGAGAAATCAACCCCATTTGTCATACATGCAGATTAAGATCCATAAGAAAAGACTAAATTTATATATTCGCAAATTACTGAAAAAATTCAAGAAGTTATGAAAACAATCTAAAACTTTTGTGAAACACAATCTTGTAACAAATACTGTGAAAGCTGAGAAACTAAGAAAAATACACTACTCAAAAAATTAGGGGAGCACCAGGATTTAACGAAATTACATAAATATTTCTTCTAATAAGTAACGTAAAACAAAACATTCACAGTCTAAAGTATAGCAGAAAACTTCTCATGCATATCATCGTTCATAGAGTTAAAAACTAGAAAAAGGATACAAGTACGGAAATCGTGATTTCGTAGTTGATGTTTTTCGTTGTTTCAGTGGTGAAATTTAATCTTTTGGTTGTTGTTTTGAGAAAAGATGGCTGGGAAATGTAACGACTACGTTATCAACCGGAATCCATAACTTAGCGTATTATCAGAAGACTGAATTCCAGGCAAGCACAAAGAACTGTAGATGACGCTGCTGAAGTGGCAAAAAAAAAAGTGTCATTGCAAGACTGTGGAATGGCCGCGGTAGCCAAGTGGTATAGGTATCGGATCGTGGCTTGCTTTGTCACGAGTTTGAGCCCAGTACCACTAAAGACCCGCCGTGTAGAGCAGCGATGCACGTTAATCTGTCGAGAGCTGAAACTTCCTCCCGTTGGTGTGGTGTGGTAGTTAGGAGAGGGGGTGCCATCTCAGATGTCGTCCACGTCACTTGACCATGGTTCAAAATTACGTGGTCCGTCGCCAAAAGCCCTCGTGTAGCTGAACAGTGTGACGTTAATATTCAATCAATCAAGACTGGGGAATCGATTCCAAGGAGCAGGGCATTGTCGACCAGGATAAGATCGTCGACGTGTTTCAACATCAAATAATAACCAATATATTCTGTTAAGAGCTCTTTGAGACAGAGCAGTAAATGTTACACCGATTCAAATACAGTTTCTTTTGGCAACAGAACGAAAGGTCTCAAGCCAAACAATCATGCGGGTGGTCTGTAAGCACATACGCTAATGGGGAATATTTTGTTGACAGCAAGATACCGTGCGGCCCGAAGAAAATGGGTTTCTCAACGAGTAAAATGCTATACACAGATGAATCCCAATTTAGCTTATAGTGTTACACCAGACGTGTTTTGGTATGGCGAAAAAGTGACATTTGAAATAACCTTATATTCGTTCAGGAAAGATGCATTTCAGATGAGGTGCTGTGATCAGTAACGCACACAGGAATTTTTCAAGGGGGAGGGTCCGGGGTTGAAAGTTCACCATTCTTGTATCATGCTCCTTTTGATTTTGTCGATTTTCGGGAACAAAATACAGTAAAAAACTAATTATTGAATAAATAATTAGCATTAATTAATAAAATTAATCATTAATAACAAACACTTAATTAAATTTTTCGTACTATATACTTAGAATTATAATCAATCGGGAAAAAAAATCAAGGGCTTTGGGGGGAGGGGGGTCCGGAACCCCAGGACCCTCCCCTCCCCTTGTTGGCGCCACTGGCTGTGATAGTATACACAGGAATCAGCATAGGCGCATGTACTGACCTGCATATCATTCGGAATGGCAATATAACGGCTCAAAGGTATGCAGACGAGATCCTGAGACCCCATGTCGTGCCTTGCGTTGCAGTCACTGGATATTTCTTTCTTTAAATGCAGTATAATGCCAGATCTCATACAGCTAGTCTTGTGGATAACTTTCTTGAAGCTGAAATGATACAGCTTATGAAGTAGCTAGCATGCTTTACTGATCTGAATCCGATTGAGCGTGTTTGGGACATAATCGGACTGCTGTGTTGGGATTTGTGCGCTGCTGCAAGACTAAGGTCTCCTGTTACTTGAAAAGCAGGAGGATCTGACTTCGTCAAGAATGTAATAGTATTCCCCAAAGTCCTATCGATAACCTCATCGCATCCATGCAAAACAGGTGTATGGCCGTCTTAGAAGCTCTGGGGAACCACATTAATGCCGGTTTATTCATTGGGCGCTTGGGGCGGGTGCCCAGGGGCCCGGATAAACTCGGTAAACCCGGAAAAATTTCAATCCACAGTTCCAAGGGGGCCTGTGTATTATCTACGCCCAGGGCTAGAAATAAGCTTAAATCGGCACCACACACTATATTAAACATCCTGTATCATTTCCAAACAATCAGTTTTTTTCCCCTTGTCTTTTACATGTAACCAAATTTTTGCCCCAAAGCATCTTTTCATGCCCTTTATACCATTCCAAAGAATTAAAAATCCCATACAATTGTTTTTGCTTCTTTTTGTCTGTATTGCCTTTTGTTACACCTGTATTCTCCATTTAAAGCTTATTCATGGTTATCGTGCAGCAATCTCATCACGTTTTTGCTTGCTTCCTAATTTTTTTGAGGAGTGAGCATTTTATTTCTGTAGAACGCAATCTAGTCATAAAGAAGAGAGTGTTACGGTTTATTTCAATTACAGATTTTTACCAGCTATTTTAGGTGTCGCATTTTACGATGGTGTCCTTGAGAAGATGCAGTGACGCTCGATCTAGGATTAATGACAAAAATTTTCTTGTTCAGAAACTTATCAATTTTAAAATAACTGTTTGATTTTAAATCAATATCAATATAATCCACAAAAGCCTTAGCAATAGAATACTCCAAGTCAATCATTTTAAAATAGAAATTAGATGGCCTTTTTGCTCTTTTCTAATTTGTGTTGGAAAAAGTTTAATCGATGTTGAATTTCTGATTTGATTGCTTTTTAAACTTACTAAAAAATAATTTTTTAGACTTTATGTTTAGAAAAATATCAGGCCAAAAATGTAATATTTGAATAATTTTTCATAGTGTGTTACTGTCAAATCTGGATACATCGAAACCACAAAAAAACATAATACACAAGCTTTATTTTATAAAGTACATGCTTAGTATTAGTGCTATATGTATGTATTTATATTTTTAAATTAAATCAAATATTTTTACTGAGTACCTTAACAAGGGTTTAAAATCATGTATTTTTACTTGCCTCTTTGACTGTAGTCTTTACGTGCGTCATTGTAAATGGATTCAACCTATCAAGAAAGGAATAAAAAAGTTCTCTATATAAGATAAACTTTCAAAAAAATGCAAATGTGCTCGCCCCCCAAGTAGGGTTATCATGCCCTTCAGGGGGCCCCCCCAGTTTGAGAAACGCTGCGATAAAGATTTTTTTTCGAGTTTTGAGAACAATTTTTATAACCGTATGCATGAAACAAAATATGATTTGGGAAGAAAATTCAAGTGATTGACATAATAATTTGGCCGATAGCGAAATGAAGATTTGATAATTTTTATATAAAAAGTGAAAGAGAATAATTGGGTTTTTAATAAACACTGGGTGGTTGTGTACGTTCTCTGTAATTTTAATTTTTTTTCTCCCTCCAATTTTTTGCGCCCTCAAATCTTTTGTACCCTAGGCATGGGCCTAGCGTGCCTAAGTGGAAAAGCGGGCCTGCTTCTATACCCTGAGAACACATTCAAAGTTTCTTTGATTCAATGCCAAGGAGTGTGGCAGTGGTTATTGCCAACAATGGCAACTACACTAATTACTGATTTTGTCATCATCCACATGTAACAGGAGGCTGTAATTTGAATCTTTTTATCTTTGTACAACATGTTATCTGCTAAATAAATTTCGCTGTGATATCTGTAGTTCTTCTTGGTGTTGCATTTTGTGTGCCTGATAGTGTAGATAGCTATATAAAAAATTTAATTTTTTTTATTAAAATGATTCCTGTAACCCAATTGTAAGTAAATTTGACAATCATGTCGTTTCCCAATACGTTGTAATTTAGTTGTCATTTTGAACGGTTGTAAACTCTTTTCAATTGTAGAGCTGTATTCAATTCTTGAGCAGCCAATAACGTCAAAACCACGAATGATTAGGATAAAAATTATATTATGAAATTTTTGAACCAAAAAATTGGGTGTGGGTATTGTATAAAAGAGAATTTACAAAAAACTATAGTATACAGTTCTATAAGGCATCTCTCATTCGTAGTCTTATCCTCTATATCTTAGTTAAAACTAGTTAAGAAATAGTCTTATATACTTAATAGCGATTACCTTCTGGTTGTCTTCTGATATTGTAGGAACATGAGCTATTTTTCTCTTTTAAAACTACACAAGGAAAGTATCAATTCCTCATCATAGTGTATTGGTCGAACTATATTTAGTTTTGATTTTTACTAATGACTTATGTTTTTACAGTGAAGTAAATCAAACCAATAGTTTCATTACACTAGATAAATCGTAGGGAGTGAGCGAATATTAACCTTGCTCATTTTTCAGCTACCCGAGGACTTTTAGAGACGAACCTCGTAATTTTGAACCATGGTTAAGCGACAAAGACTACACCTGAGCAGGCACCACTGCAATGAGAAGACGTTTGAGAATCGACATATTTAACGTGCAGCGCCTCTTCTGCACGGTAGGTCTTCAGCGGTACTGGGCTCGAACTCATGGCAAGTCGGCCACGAGCCCTTTATCTTGTCCGTTGTCAACAGCGGCAACTGATAAACCATATAGAAAAAATGAATGTACATCATGATCGTCGATAGTTTCAAGGATTTCATTTGTGCCTATGGAAAATTTTAAATATTAATATTACCTAGATCAATTATTACAAGTACATATTTTTCTTCATTAGACCCTGTCAACTTCTTTAGTGTAAGTTATTGCTCGAATTGTTGAGGTATCAAGTTTTTATCAGGAGTTTACAAATGAATAACATTTAAATAGATATAAAAAAAAACACTCATTCCATGCCATACCGCTTATTTGTGGAAAACTTCAATAACGGGGGCTGGGTTTTTCCGCCGCCAAATCCTCTTTTCTAGCCAAAGGTGGATCGCTAAGGCATATCCTTGAGAGGAACCGGTTTGCGGTAACCATGTACGATATGTTTCTCCTCGCAGGAAAACCTCCACGTAGTAATACACTACATTTCTGACAATCGTTTAAAGCTCATGTTCTCTGAAAGTATTACCAGTGTAGTTTCAGCAGTAGTTTTAACGATTTCTCGATTTCACTTTGGAAAAAAAATTAATCAAAGTCAGATTTAATCAGATCTTTCACAATTAAGTTAAATTTTTCAGTTTTTTTTTCAAAGCAAAGAATTATCATTTAAATACGAAGGTAAATTACATTAATTTTACAAATACAAGACATAAATGTCAAATTATAAGTAGTTTTAATTTTTTGCCGGGTTCTAAGGAAAGTAATTATTTATATATATTTATAATCCAAAATTTTCATATATTTTATAATTCTATACATAAATCTATTATTTTTTTTATTTCTATCATGTCAATTTCTATAGGAGATAATCATTCATGTTTTTTCGAAATATTCGAATACTCTTTTCTATATTTTCCTCCATTATATTTATTCAGAGCTGATTTACTATACTCAACAAAGATTATTTCCTACTGAGGTTTTTTTCGATCTAATAGTTAAAAGATATAATTTGGAAGCTAATATATACTTGCAGAGAGAGAGAGAGAGAGAGAGTAGTGTATTTTATTTTGCATTTTTCATTACTTTTCTTTTTTTTCGTTTATAGTTTTTCGAAAAAATAGTAATTTACAAAATATTGTTGATATTATATACATGTTAGGGAATAGTATAAGAAAATTCATTTCTGCTCCAAATAAGAAGTAAATGTAAGTGAAGTATAAGTAAATAAGTGAATTTAAGTAAATGTGATGAAAATAAATCCTGAACTATCCACGTACGAAATCTAGAATTCCTAACAACCGAAACATCACTCTTAGAACATCGGATTTATTGAAAGGGATGATTGTAAAATGATATTCTTATCTGCACCACTTGACTGAACAAGAAATATAAATATATTTATCTAATTAACATATAAAAATTTTAGCATTTTTTTATAAATAAATTAAATAAAAAAAACCCTAGAATTTGCTAATGTCTTTTTGTGTGTGAAATTTCGTTGTGTGTTCCTTATAATCCCCCCTACATGGTTTTTATTATTACATCAACTTAAGATAAACTTTATAAAAGATCTTGAATTATTTAATAAAACAATTTTACAATTTTTTTTTAAATCTGTGTACATAAAATTTTATGAACACAGTAAGATTTTATGTGCAAGTTTTTTTTCTAAATAAGTATAAGATGTAAACATTCTTTTCAATGAAAATGAGTGATTTCCATTTAGAACAATTTATATTTCACTATTTGAACCATGTATAACTACAATTATAATAAAAATTATAATTGACATAGTTTAAATATTCATGTAAACATTAAAATAGAATTTACATTCATATAGTGATGAGGTGTCAAAATTTATTTGTTTCTTAATTCATTGTTTTCTTATATAAGTCTTAATAAACATTTAAAAACTTGTAAATCTCAAAAATTCAGAAAACTATTTTAAGACTATTTTATTATTACTAGAGGTTGAACATTATATCAACTGCGAAATTTTAGAGTGTGAAAATGTTGGCAAAAATAAATGTGTCATAATGTGTGTTTTAACTTTTTTCCTTGCAAAACAAAAATTAAGGTTTTAATTAACTCGATTTAGATTTTTTTAGAGATTATAGCCAATTTTTTAAAAAAATGATAGCATTAAATTTAGTTTTGCTTATAGACCATAGCCAATAAAAATACGATTAATAGCATTTGGTTAATTTCAGAATTTAAAATAAAAATAAATGGCAAAAATAAACAGTGATTTTTTTAAAAAGGGATTATATATAAATATATAGTGGCCGCGGTAGCCGAGTGGTATAGGCATCGGATCGTGGCTGGCTTTGTCACGAGTTCGAGCCCAGTACCACTAAAGACTCGCCGTGTAGGGCAGCGATGCACGCTAAATCTGTCGAGAGCTGAAACGTCCTCCCGTTGGTGTGGTGTGGTAGTTAGGAGAGGGGGGTGCCAGCTCAGGTGTCGTCCACGTCACTTGACCATGGTTCAAAATTACGTGGTCCGTCGCCAAAAGCCCTCGTGTAGCTGAACAGTGCGACGTTAATCTTCACTCACTCACACATATATATATATATATATATATATATATATATATATATATATACGAGGTATGTAAATTAAGTAATGAGACTGGTAGCGTAGTGTTTGATCTGGCAACACTGGGAAAGTGGGACATAGAGGGGAGGTAAGTAAACATGTGATGCGTCATCAGTATGAGTTTGAAGTCGCTGAGTCAAGTTAATAGTCTGTAGTGATTTCTTTAGTGAAACAGGTTTTCCTTGTGTGTGTTCTGAAATGAGTGACAACGAACAACGATGTGCTATCAAATTTTTCCTCAGACTTGGACACAACGCAACAGAAACATTTGCAAAACTTCAGCAAGCCTACAGAGACAGTGTTTTGTCAAGGGCCCAGGTTTCTCGGTGGTTTAAGGCATTTTCAGAAGGAAGAGAGTCAATTGAAGATGAACCTCGCAGCGGAAGGCCCTTAGTTTCAAAAACCGCTGAAAATGTTAGAGTCCGGGATCATGTGCGTTCAGATCATCGCTTGAAAGTCAGAATGAATGGGGAAGAGTTGAATTTGAATCACACCCCCGTTCATCAGATTTTGACCAATGAATTGAAGATGAGAAAGATCTGCGCCAAAATGGTTCCGAAAAACCTTTCTCAGTGAATCGTTTCTTGGCCAGTAAGAACATTCCTGTTGCTCCTCAGCCCCCTTATTCGCCCGACTTGAGTCATTGTGACTTTTTCCTCTTTCCGAAATTGAAGAATCACTTCAAGGGACATCATTTTGGGACACTGGAAAACATTCAAACGGCTGTAACCGAGCAGCTGAAGGCTATTCCAATATCCGAGTTCCACCAGTGCTATGAGGAGTGGAAGAAACGTCTCCAGCGCTGTGTGGCTTCAGAAGGCAGTTACTTTGAAGGAGAAAATGTTGAATTGTAAGTTTATAGGAATAAACAAGTGAAAAAAATCAGTCTCATTATTTAATTTGCACACCTCGTATATGTATATATATATAAATCATTTTATAGGTAAACTTTTTTTATTGTAAAATATTATTTATAGCATACCACATTCAATTGTCAGATGTAATATCTAGGTTCTAAAGTACCATTGAATTTTGTCAATAGGATGCAAAAATGAAAGAAATATATAAAAATTGTTATACTTAGCTCTGTACCAATCAGAATTCTTTTTTTCTCTTGATTATTACAACTTAGTTACAAATATCGGCAACATTTTGAATTTTATTATCAAAAAAAAAATATCTTAATTTCTTAATATACATTTATTCATAAGAAAATAACATGCTATTTCAAATTTTTAAGATGACACTTTTTTTCTAAGCTCCGTAGTAATCACATTTATATTATTTGAAGACTCTTACATTTCTTTGCATTTTCTAAGAAAAAAATAAAGCCTTAGCGTTCATTTTGAAATTTGACACTTCTTTTTTTTACTACATTCTTTTTTTTTTTTTTTTTTTTGGCAGTTTCTTGATGAAATTTGTATCCCAATATCCTGAAGAAAAATGTTTAAAACTCATTTATTAATTCATCAAATACTTTTTTTTTCTGCTAAACATAATTGTTACAAAAATATATTAACCAACTTAGTATAAAATGTTTTAATGTTATTTATTTATTTTTTTGTTCATTTTATGATAATACATACAAAATACTATGTTTAGTTAAATGTTAGGAAATTCTACAAGGTCTGTGTTTTTTACGCATGCTTTAAAATTTGATTTTTAAAAATTTAAATAATTTTGTTTCACTCTGAATAGTGGCTGCGGTAACCTAGTGATTGTGGTCACGAATTCGATGCCGGAATGTCACAGGTTCGAGTCCTGGTGTCACAGAAGATCCACCATGTAGAGAATGCCAATGCACAATAAATCTGCAGAGGCTCAATGTCCTCCCGTTGTTGTGGTGTGGTAGTTAGGAGAGAGGGTTGCTAGCTCATGTGTCGTCCTCATCACTTGACCGAAGCTCAAAATTACGAAATCTTTCGCCGACAACCCTCTTGTTGCTTTATAGTGTGACGTTATTGTAATCCTCCCCACCCTCTCCCCTCAATCTCTTGACTATTTTTACATTTTAATGAGATTTTTTTAAAAAAATCATGTATACAAATGAAAAATTTATCACAAAGAAAAATTTTTGAAGTATTTCTTTCAGGGTTATACTTGAAAAATTTTATAATAAAAATTGAGTCACAATGGTGAAAACTCTTATAAAAAAATAAAGATTTTGTAAGAAGCAAAATTAAGTATATACGATTATATTAACTCTTTGCACACGATCTGGAAGTCAAGCTAGATGCACGTAGCCAAAAGTTCTTCCAATACCTACGTAAATACTTTTCTATGAATGATACATTCTATATGAAACATATAGTGGTTAGTGATACTGATTGATGTGCTATTGGGCCCAGATTGGCGGCTTAAATGTATTCAAAAATTGCAGACCCTGGGTGTGTGCAATAATATGCTTATGTGGATTAGGAACTTCATTTCTCAGCGTTTCTCGGCCGTTCGTTTTGGAAATGCTATTTCCAGTTTTAAACAAAGTGAAACTGGCCTGCCCCAAGGCACTGTGATTAGTCCTATCTTATTCAACATCTTTATTAATGATCTCCCTGATCTCTTGGAATCTGATGGACTGACCAATACGGCTCTATTTGCGGATGACCTTGCCATCTGGTGCAGCACACCAAAGAGGGATCAGTCCAAACTAAATACCATCCTAAATCTGACCCTTGAAAGATTACACCTTTGGTGTATTGAAAATAATATGACTGTAAACCTAAAGAAGACTACTTGTCAGTTCTTCACTTTAAATAGACAACCATTCAGTCCCCAATAGGTTTATAACGGTATGCCTGTTCAACAGAGTGATGTTTCAATTTATTTGGGTTGCGCTCTTGATAACAAATTGAAACGGACTAAACATGCTGAGCTTGTTTCTAAGGCAAGAAAGCGACTCTCCATTCTTAAAAGATTGACCGGAGTTAAATGGGGATGCAATAGGGATACCTTAAATACAACTTACAAGACATATATTCAACCAGTTCTAAATTATTGCAATGAGGTGCTGATCTCTGCCTCAGAGAACGTTAGAAAACTTCTTGACACTTTCCATAACCAAGCCCTTCGCATGATCACTGGCGGAGTTAAAACTACTCCAGTACTTGCCATGCAGTTACTTTGCGACCTTCAGCCATTCACTAATATAATTGAGAAGAATGCTGCTATTCTCTTCAATAGACTTATTAGACTCCCAAATAATTCATTCTGGCGGGACTATGATTCCGATGGAGGACGTAATCTTAAGACTCAAAAGGGCTTTATTCAATGTGTTCGTGAGAACATTCAATATAAAGTCATTAATGATGTGCCCTTTGAATTACTGTCTTTTGCTAACCCACTCGACTACGCAATACTCGACTTCAGATTGGACCTTGTTCTGAATGTGAGAAAACGTGATCTAAGTCCAACTGCTCTTCACGCTATAGCTTTGGAAACTATCAATACCCGCTTCCCACCGGAGGAGTGGCTTCACATTTACACAGATGGCTCACTCTTGGACTTTGCCCAAGGCGCTGGCATTGGTGTTTTTAGTCACCTCTTCTCCTTCTATTTACACGCCGGCCCTTTGACAACTCACTTTGATGGTGAGGTTGAAGCTATACATATATAGCCCTTCAGCAACTTGCTGTTCGTCTTCCCCCATTGAAAGAGCTGTAATTCTTTCAGATTCTACTTCTGCCCTTCAGGCTTTGTCCAACTATAATGAGAATAATTGTTTACGTGTGCAGAACTGTAGAGAACTCCTGGGAAAGATAAAAGGAAAGATCGTCTTTCAATGGGTACCATCCCACTGTGGTCTTTGGGGAAATGAGAGGGCAGACTTTTTGGCAAAAAAGGGAACGGGTATCCTTCAGAACTTTCGCAGAGACCTGACACTTCATTTTGCCAAACTGGAAATTAAAAGGATTTTTAGGGAATCATTTCGCCTTACAGCTTCTCGTGTTGCTCGTGATAAGCCGTGGAGTACACTATGTAAGAAATCCCTCGGTATTCCAAGTTCTCCTCGTGCTGCTGCTGTGGCTAAATTTAGACTTTTAACAGGACATGACTGCCTTTGTGCTCATCTGTTTCGTTTTAATTTAGTAACTTCACCTATCTGCGTTTTGTGTGACACTGGACAAGACATGACTGCCGCTCATTTGGACGAGTGCTCTGCACTGAATGATCTTAACTGCATTGTAAAAAGGTATTGGAGAGCCCGTTGCCTAATGACCTGATGGTCAATGGCCTGGCATTTGTAAAATAATAAATTGGGCCCAGATTTGAATCCCGGATAAGTTTTTAAAGGAAGAATGCATTTGCGCCATGGGGTTACTCTAAATAGCCATCGAGCCGCAAGTCTTCTCGTGAGGTTGCTGGAAGGGGAAGAGAAACGGGAGACCCCTGATCATCCCCAGGGTATTCTCCCTCACAATTGGGGTGGAATGGAGCCAAATCACACTATCACTTGTTTGGTGCTCAAAGCTAAGACTAACGATAGGCGTAAAACTAGCCCCTTGCCGTCGATGAATTTCGTGGGCCTTGATCTGATGTTACAATCGGTTACTGTCGATCCGGTGGCATAAGTACCAACAACAGAATTTTTCACCTTAGTATAGATTTTTATACACGGGAATGTATTGCAGAGATATCAAGAATTACGGTTTTCTAATGTATATAAAAGAAAGAAAATGAAAGTGGCTGATTTTAAAGCGTTAAAAAACTTAACTTTTAAGAAGGGGTAATTTCTTTGAATAAATTGATTAAACCAATATTTAAATTCAGCCTGAAAGGTATGTTTAAAACCAAACGTTTCTTTTCTTCCCGATGTGTGATTTTGTTCTTTAAAAATTTCTCAATATGATTGACTGCATTTAAAACATGTGAATTCGTTTGCAGATAATTCTTTATAATGATGACATCTGCACAATATGAGAAGCATTAGTATTTACACTATGAAAGCCGTTCTCAATTTTTTTTAATTACACAGGTCTGCAAAAAAAAACATTTTTTAAAATTGTTTTGATTTTATTAACTGATCTTTATTTAGTTATTTGCGCTGATTTCAAAAATGACATGGCTTTTTTTCTATCACGTAAGGCTTGCCTACAAAATAAAGGTAAAATGTTTGAAAAAAGTACAAAAAACGAAAATTTTGGATTTGTTTTTATTATTTTAACATAAACTAAAAAAAAAGAAATACAAAGATAAATAGCTTAAATAAGAATAATAGTGATACACATGTGTTGAAAATGCTATTATAAGTCTTTGTAAAAACGTTTTCTTTTCCCATCGAAGCTTCTTTTAGTACTTTTACGGCTGTGTTCTTGTGAATTTTCCCGTTTTAACATCCAACAGTAGTCTGCCATCATGTTGACATTCCAACGACCTTGGTATCTGCGCTCCATTTCTTTTATATCCTGATGGAAACGTTCTCCTCGTTCCTCATTTACAGCCCCAAGATTTTTTGGAAAGTAGTCCAGATGTGAGTGGAGGAAATGGACTTTGACACTCATGTTGCAGCCCAATATTTTGTAGTTTAGTAACAATTCAGCAACCAAAGCTTTGTAGTTTGGATCTTTTTTGTTTTCAAGAAAGCCTGTTACAACAAGTTTAAATGAATTCCAGGCATTTTTTTCTTTCATTTCCATTTTAGTGATAAAAGTTTCATCTTTTAAAAGTTTTCTTATGTCAGGCCCAACAAAGATGCCCTCTTTCAGCTTAGCATCGGATAGACCAGGAAACTGTTCACAAAGATACTTGAAACACTCTCCTTCTTTGTCTAATGCTTTCACAAACTGTTTCATTAGCCCCAATTTTATATGAAGTGGTAGAAACAAGATCTTCTTAGGATCTACTAAACTTTGTCTTTCAATATTTTTAACTCCAGGAATAAGAGCCTTTCTGATTGGCCACGTCTGCTTTACGTAGTGTTGTTTCCTGTTACGGCTATCCCATTCACAGAGGAAACATGGAAACTCTGTGTAACCACTTTGTTGACCTAGTAACATAGAAATAACCTTCAAATCATCACAAATGGTCCATTTGTGATCAGAGTAGCTGAGCTTATTAAGAATAAACTCAAGATTTTCGTAGCATTCTTTCAAATGGACTGAGTGTCCAACAGGCACAAAAGCATATCGGTTACCATTGTGAAGAAGTACAGCTTTCAAACTCTTTTTTGACGAATAGACAAAAAGTCTCCATTCCTCTGGTTCATACATAATTTTGAACATTTCCAAAATTGCAGGTACATTGTTGCAGAAAACTAGGTCCCCCTCTTGCGTAAAAAAAAGGGGACAAATTCCTTTTCTCTAAATCGTTACCACGAAAATGAAACACCGGAGTTTAACAAATGTCTTTCTTTAAGTCTAGACCCTAAAACTTCCGCCGTGTCCTTTGGGAGGCCCAGATCTCGTACTAAGTCGTTCAAATCTGATTGAGAGAAAAGTTCAGGGTCATTTGTACCTAGATCGTAGCTATCATCACTGTCGCTGCTAATATGGGATATTTGGTCTAAATCATCTAAAATATTGTCCAGGGTATCCGGAGGTGAAGGAATAGGCAAGTCAGGTCCATGAGGTACAGGGCGAATAGCCAAACGTATGATGGTTGGGTATGAAATGTCCTTCCTGTTTTTTACATTGAAACCTTGCACTGAACAAGAACAAAAATAACAGTCATTACTGTGATTTTTAGGCTCTCTCCAAATCATGGGTACTGCAAAACGAAATGATTTCTTCTTACCTTTAAACCACTGTCTCAGTTCTTCAACACACAAAAAACACAACATGGGGCACCCAAGATTTATCTCTCTTGGTCCCCTAATTTAATACCAAAGTGTGCCAAAATACACCTTCTGAACAAAATTAGAAACGTTCCTTTGTTGCTTCTTGACGGTATAAGACCCACAAATATAACAGAAACAGTTAGGAGAGTTAACACATCTTCTAGTAGCCTTTTTTTTAAATACCGTAGCACAAAACTGTTTGATGTTTACACCACAGTGGCTAGCTCCACACTGAGTCACTGACTGCAACCAAGGTCACGGCGCACGACGCCTAGCAGCCAGTAGGATTAGGAAGGGGGCAGACAGAATGAGACATATCTCGTTCCAGTAGGAACTGGTATTCCGAGTTTAGATTCATTGTCATAGCAAATAAATGGAATAAAACTGTATTTGTAAATAACATACATTGTTTAGTAACCTATTCACCATAAAAGATCGATAATTCAGACTAAATTCACCAATTATATAGGCTGTAATATTGAAAAATCGTACGCATACTGGATCTGAAACGCCCTGAAAATAAGAAAATTTCAGATGAAATTTGTGACTTATCTAAGGGTGATGGAATTTTTTCACTATTTTTCCCGTAATCAGCACAAAAAATATAGTTAAACCCACTAGTTAAATATACAACAATTTTTCATCGCAGACCTGTGTTATTGATTCCGCATGAATAACCAATGAACTAATTACCATAAAAGAGAATCAAGGAAATGGGTCAGAATCACACAAAAATATAAACTTTTATTTGATGTTCGATTGATCTCGTAATTCTGAACTGCGGTACCAGTTAATGTCACTTTATATCTGACCGTATATAAATTTAAGTAAACACATTTTGCGAAATTATTTTAATTTGAAGGGGGGGGGCGGTCTTTTTTAATCGATATATTTAATCAGCCCTTTCTATTTCTACTGCTTAACTCTTAATTATTAAGCTGTGTGAAATATTAAATATTTTTTTCATAGTACTTAGAGAACAAGAAAATATTATGTTATAATTAATTATATTTTATTTCAACAAATTAATTTATTTTAGCATCATATATATAAATATCAAAATTATTATACTATATAAAAATAATGTAAACATTTAATAATCCCAAGTTTTTTAATACTTTGATTGAATTCAAAACAGTATTAACTTTTTGAAGATAAGGTTTAGGGATGGGTTCTATATTTGTTGAGACTCTTTTCCTTTTTATTTTTGTTCGAAATGATTCTCCAGGTCTTTCACGTTTGGAAAGAGTCTGCTTTGAGATCAACAACTGCAGCATTATTTTTATGACATGGTCCAATAGATTCCTCTTATGTCAAGGAGAGAACTTCCTGTGGGTTGTTAGGGTCTCCCACCTCCCATGTAATGGTTCAAATACTTGAAAAATGCCCTTAGTTATTCTAAGAATTTCCTTTTTTTAATGCTTCGCTACTAGGGTCTTCTTGTCTTAAGCTGAGGATCCCAGTTTAAACTTCATTTTTTTAGCGAATCATTTCATTATAAAAGATCTACAGTTTTTATTAAATATTTTTATCAAGTACTCAATGTGAAACATTACGAAAAGAGTACAGAGATAAATTATATAAACTGCTAGCCACATTACCTGCCTTGAACTGATCAAATGAATTTTTTTCCCCTTGTTATATAAAAGTCCTTTGTATATCACAAATGAAATCTGTATTTATTTCTATATTTATTACAATTGAAACGAAATGCTATAATTGTCACATCAATTATAAAAGGTTTCTGAGAAGTTAGAGTATTCCTTTTTTCGCATAACAATGTGTTATTTAGAAATAGCCACAACATTTTAATTGTTATTACCAACAAAAATTAATTAATTCAAATGCACTCATCCAAATCATTAATATTCCTATCCTTATGAGGAAATAAAATCATTTTTTAGGGTTAAAGAAAGTCAACTCTTAAAAACTCTAATCTAAAATAAATTCAAGTAATGATTGACACATCTAATTTGCAAAATTTAGCCGATTAATAAATACAAAAAAAAAACTTATCTGATCCATTACATATTTTCAAAAAATTAATACTATTTTAAAATCAATTCAAAGTATTAAAAAAATTAAGAATATAAAATGCTTACATTATTTTTATTTAGTTCGACACATTTTATTATTAAAATATGCTTTGATGTTGAAAACGTCTGAAATAAATATCGTTACAGTTTTTTAGTAATTGAATTTAATAAGAGCATTGTGTGCAAAAGATGAAAAATGTACATGTTTGATTAATAATTTAGTGACCGTTGGAAGAAAATTGTCCCATATTCAATGCATCGCTAAAATTATTGAACATTTCTTTAACCTAATAATGAAAATTTAATTAATAGCAATCAAACAATTTTATAATTAACAAAACAACAAAAATGGAAATTACAATCATTTTACAAATTAATTTCATACTGAAATTTAATAAAAAGAGTTCTTTTGGTAACAGATTTCATAATTTATATAAAGTCAAACGAAGACACCTCAGGTGGAACGTCTTTAATTTATATTACTATATCAACTACCACACAATATTACTCGAGAAATTTGATATCCCGTTTCGTATAATAGGTCGTACAAGCAAAATTTCAAAAAATGGATTCTTAGCAAAATAAAGATTCGAATCCGTTACTGATTTACTAGGCTGTGGCCCATTAAAAAAGATTAAATCTGTATAAATATCTTATACAAAGTAAAAATTGACGTGAGAACTAAATCCAATGTAGAATTTTCCACCACAAAATTCCTCTTAGTATTTAGTTGTATTCATAGTTTTTGTATCACCACAAATAGGTCTGTGTGTATTGTAGAAATCTTTCATGAATTGTATTTTTTTAATGTATAAAAGAAAATTTGAAATGAAAAGGATAGATTTTAAAGCACTTTTTTTAAAAAAACTGAACTTGATAAAATGGGCAGATTTCTTTGACATGAATGAAGTAACTAATTTGAACACATCAAATTGTATTAAATTTTTTTAAAATTCATATGAATTTCATAAAACTTAACAATAATTTGATTTTATATAATTATTTCATTAAACAAATGGTTAGAAATTTGCATTTTCTAAAATATAACAGATACAAATCAAATAATAAATGGAATGTTTTTCAATATATAACTATAATTTAATTAAACCAATTCTTAAATGAAGCCTGAAAAAAATTATTAGCACTAAATACGAAAATGTTGTAGGCAAAATACAAATTTTGGCTCCAAGATGTATGCACAATCATGTAGAGAGAGAGAGACCTTATCTCATAACTTGCCGTATTAAATAAGTACTACTAATACATAATTCAATCTTTTATTTTCTTGTATTTCTTTTGACTAAATTGTCTCGTACAAGGAAAATTTTAGGCATTTCCAATCTTTAATGTTATAATTACGTACTGTTTTATATAAAAATGTGACACCTTTATATTAAGGAATGTATAGTTTCACTGAAAACGGGATGACACTATTGATGGACTGAAGGCAAACAAAAATCCAGAATAATGAAATAAACATGCTTCTTTGATCAGTAAAGAAAAAAAAGACAATATGTAATGATAAAAGTATTTTATTGAAAAAAAAGTAAATTTTTTTCAACAAAATATCTGTTTAAAAGAAAAATTTATTGATTAATGTGATACAGGTGCTGGTTGAGACGTTCTCTTTCTCATTTGTTCTTTTTTCCACTAGTTATTATTTTTACTCGTTGCCGAAATGTATTTAAGTACCGCAAATTTTTTTAATCCCAATTCGTTTTAAAGGGGTTTTGATTGATTGATTGAATATTAACGTCGCACTGTTCAGCTACACGAGGGCTTTTGGCGACGGACCACGTAATTTTGAACCATGGTCAAGTGACGTGGACGACACCTGAGCTGGCACCCCTCTCTCCTAACTACCACACCACACCAACGGGAGGACGTTTCAGCTATCGACAGATTTAACGTGCATCGCTGCCCTACACGGCGGGTCTTTAGTGGTACTGGGCTCGAACCGCATGTAAAGGGGTTATAGAGAGAGCTAGAAGATGATAAGAGAGTAATCTTAAAATGTTTCAGTACCTCTTGGAATTATTTAAATAATTAAGAAATACCTGTTTGTGTGTGTGTAGGATTTAGGTATTAAATAATTGAATCAATTCATTGAATTATAATTTCACGTTGTATTGCAAAAGAGAGTGTGAAATAATTTAGAGCTCACATCAATAGCCCACTGGATTATCAATTAAATGAATGAGAAAAAATTAAAGTGGATTTATATAGTTTTCAAGATACTTTAAATGCATTTTTTAAAATATTCATCATCTTTATGATCAGGGAATTTTGTTCATTAAATTTTTTTCAATATGATTGATTGCACATATAAAACACCTGAATTTTTTTTTTTTTGCAATAGTCTGTATAATAATGGTTTGTATTGATAACTCAAATCGAAGACGCAACAGCCCATGAGGGCCAAGGCCTATTGTGCTCGTCTCAGTTTTCCTGACCTTGGGCACTGAGGTGCATGTGTAGATGTTCCGTTCAGATGGTTAGTCTGACATGAAACACCCAGTTCTCAAGCAAGCTTGGTACTAATTTATCGACACACTAAAGGGATGAAAGGCCGAGTCTACTTCGCCCAGCCCAGGGTTTGAGCCCCGGACCTATGTCGTGGATGCACGATGCGCTACCGCTCAGCCATTACCACTCAGCTACATTCATAACTTCTGTATAATATGCTCTGCATTAATTTATAAAACAGAAATGTAATAATTGGTCGAAGCCTCTTAGCTTACCACATAGCATTTATTTAATAGAAGCGATTTTCAAAATTTTATTCTTTGAATTATCGTTTTCTGCATACAATACCTAACTATTATAGATGATATTACCATAAGAACTAAGTGACTGGTTCAAAATCACCCCCAAATATGAAATTTTTTTTGGATAGGTGATGGATCTCGTCAGTGGCGCACACAAGAATTTTTCAAGGGGGGTCCGGGGTCGAAAGTTCACCATTCTTGTATCATGCTCCTTTTGATTTTGTCGATTTTCGCGAGCAAAACACAGTAAAAAACTAATTATTGAATAAATAATTAGCATTAATTAATAAAATTAATCATTAATAGAAAATGCTTAATTAAATCTTACGTACTATGTACTTAGACTTATAATCAATCGGAAAAAGAATCAAGGGCTTTTGGGAGTCCGGACACCCAGGACCCCCCTTGTGTGCGCCACTGGATCTCGTAATTCTGAACTGCAGTTTAGTAACAAGGATGATACCAGAGCTCGTATATATATACGAGTATAATTCCCATATTTAATATGAAGAACTTTTGATGAAATGAAAACTCAAAACCGTGGCGTGATTGGAAGCCCATTGTTTGTGACTTCCCACTAGACTTCCATTACCCAAACATCAGTTCTAGTGAAAAACATAAAAATTAAAATAAAAAGCATTGCAATTTTTTAGTGAAAAAACAAATATAAAATAAAAATTTTTGTAAAAAGTCCTGCAATTAAATTTTAACATAATTTGCTATTTTCAAAAAAATCAGGCCATTCATTCAATCGAAATCTATTTCTTTTTTGTAATACTTAATTGAGTAAAGCCTTGAAATTACTCATTTGCATTTTTCAACTTTCTGTTATATTTGGAAAGCTGCATTTCATGATAGATTCCTGTAATATAATCATAGATATAAAAATCTGCTATATGAAGAATAATTCTACTTAATTAGCACATTAATTTCTATTTTATACTAAAAATATTTTTATAGCTTTTATTTTTTAAAGGGAATATTCAGAAAGTATTCTGATTGTTAGGTGAATCGAGGCTCAAATCTTGGTTTCATCAAAGGTTCATTCAGCAAGTACTAATTATTACATGAAACAAAAAGAAAGAAAGAGGAATTTCAAATTTCATAAACTTTCTCTGACTAGTGTGAAAATTATACTATTTCATTTTAATTGTAATAAATATCAGCAAATTTTCAATTTTTAGAAATTAAGAGAAATTGATGATTGTTTCAAAGTTAAGTATATATATACTAACGCTCTTTTATCAGTTTTTTTCTCATTTCTGTACCCTATTCATAAGACTTAACGCTATTTCAGTTCCTTGACATTAAATGACAGAATCGAATGTGATGCGGTATTTGATATTGTGCAGTGGCGTAACGAAAAACGCATTCACCCCCCACACACCGCAAAGTCAGGTTTTGGGTCTCCGAGTTGGATTTTTCAAAGGGTACTTGGCGGCATTCGGGCTTTGGACCCCTTAGAACCCTGCCCCCTCGCGATACGGAGGTGCACGTTACACCACTAATATCGTGTTATTATTTATTCACATTTTATATAAGTTCTGAAACTAACCCAATGCAATTAATCATGTTTTTATTGGCAATGACCAAGGAACAAATCTTAATCCGGCTTTGACTAAAACATCCATTTTTGTTTGAAAGGAGAAAAGTAATTTCTTAAACATTTTTTTTTTGAACATTTTCACTTCGTAAAATTTCTCTGTTGATATAACATGTCATCTTTTTAGCAATAATAAAATACTTTTTAAATTATATTCCAAGTTTTTGATTTGTATATAATGCTTATTATCTTCTTTTAGAAAACTGTGGATTGAGGAACACATTAATTTTAATATCTTGTATTCTATATACGCAAATATACTACTTTAAATTTTACATCGATATTCGAAATATGTTAATTTTAATTTTAGAAATTGGTTTATTTATTGCAATACAGTAAAATTTCTCACAGACACATTTAGTTCCAGTTATAAGATCAACTTATTTCTCATCTAAGTCATCTGAAAGGAAAAATATACTGCACTCGCAAAGTGAATCATTCAACAATCCCTTTGGGCAAGGCCATCTTAAATCAGGATTGCCTTGCTTTGGGAAAAAGAAACCGACACATTCCATCATTTTCAGAAGTTTTCTCACTTTCCTTCGATAGCAACAGCAACATAGAAAAGGACACAAATAATGAACAACAGATTGTTATCTGCTGGTTTGAAATACGAAAAAAGGGGAGAGGTCTTTCTTTAACGAGCACGAGTGGTAAGTTTTGAGTGTTTGAACAATATGATGGACAATACTCCTGATTCAGGAATCCCTTCCAGAAGAGGTCATAAAACGTTTGCTGGTAGAGACCATAAATCAAGGGATACGGCTTTCCTTTTGAATGGGAAGAAAATATAAACCAAGTCAATTAAATGTTTAATTCCTGTTCATTGGCTTTCCCTCTTACTTTGTATCGACGACAATCAAATCTTTATCTTAGATAATGTAGGGTTTATAATTTTGAATAAGAGTATGATATCTTCATGAGAAATCCAGATAAAAAAGAAAACATGGAAAAGCCAAAACAGGAGTGGAAACGAAGCACTAATTATACGAAATACTTCAAAAATAGAAAGTTGTAAAGCATATTGCAGCCAGTGATACAAGGGGCACTTTTAAAATACTTTAATTAAAAAAGAAATTTATCTGATTTCTTTTGTGTGAAAATTTAATATTTTTTCTAATGAAAGGAGTTTAGTAATTATAATTCTTTCTGAATTTATATGGGGTTGAAAAAAGTAAACAATACTTTTAAAATCATTTTATATTTCAGTCTAAGCTTAAGAATTTAATCTCTTGTATTTGAAGTCAATGGAGAATTCCAGTATGTTGGATTTATATGCACAAGAAATTATTATAAATATATTGTAAGTCTATTTAACTGATAGGATAGATTTATATTTGATCTCTATAAAAAACACACTATTGAATGAATTTTATTGCAATTTCATTAAAATATTCTATACTATCTAGATTAAAATAAAAGTCTTGTACGAAATCATAAAATTAAGATGTCCATCTTAGTTAACATATTTAAAAAATTTCTTTTATCATTGGTAAGTATTGAAACAAGGAAATTCAATAACATTTGTTTCTCATTTTCTTGTTAATTAGTGTCCCCCCCCCAAAAAAAAGTGATAGTAAAAATATTTCCTTCTTTTTTCCAACAATTTTGATAGCGAATTTTCCTCATAGAGAAGCACGAATTATTCATACATAAAAAATTTAAGAATAATTTTTTGAAATGAAATTTTGAAAAATGGAATGCAAAAGATTATAATATTTCAATTTGACTCTTTTCTCCCTATAGTGAATGTGGTGAGGCAGTTAGATGAATGATATACCATCTTCGTTATCTCATCTTCCCTCTAAAACAATTTACAGAGATAACATTTCGAATCATCAAATATTGATTAAAAATAAACTATTGATGAAATAAACTATTTTTTATAAATTTAAATAATTAAAAAAAGAGTACAATTGTATTAATTTTAATAATAAAATTTTATAAATTATATAGCACACTAATTGTACTTTTTGTGGTAGTTTTTGAGAAAAAAAAAGAAAGAGAGAGGGAGCCATAGAAATTTTTGGAAATATTTCCAAAATTTCAATTAGAAAGATAGCTGCATTTTTAAGAATAACATTAAAACTACGTTTGTTTTTGAATAAATGAATTTTTAAAAATGCAATGAAAAGGATTATAATACAGTGGGTGATCGGTTAACGAACATAATCCGTTCCAAGACTATGTTCGCTGTCCGAATTGTTCGTTAACCGATCATCGATTCACCATAGACTTCTATGTAAAATCAATTAATTCGATCTAGGGACCCTAAAAATTAAATTTTAAAAAATGTATAATTTCTTAGTAAGTTGTTAAAAAAATAATCCATACATATAGTCTTGCATATTAATCAGTCCTTTTCATTTTTTGCTTATGGGGCGTTGAAGAACATGTCCAGTGTCGATTGCTTTTCTCTCTTTTTCAGGATTTTCCGGAAGTAATTAATAACATTGTCGTTGTAAAGATCCCCAACCCTACTGACATCAGCTTGGTTTGGGTGCCATTCTAAGACCATTGCTCTGACAGCCTCCCACTTTTTCAAAAGATCTTTAGTGGCAGATGTGTCGGCATTGGTCCACTTTCGTCTTCCTCTTGTTCAGAAGGAGACACATTTCGTTGTGTTTCTTGGTGTTCTTCATTCAAAATTTCTTGGAGTTCTTCTATCGCCAGTTCATATTCATGTCCCATTATGAGCTCTTCTATATCATCCTCGTTCACCTCCAATTCCAGATCTCTAGCAGTTGTCAAAATTTCATCCATAATTTAAGGGGTGTCTCCCTGATCACCTCCGAATATGTGTTCGTTGCCGAAACACAAACAATCTTTCTTGAAAGTGTTCGTTATCCGAATATGTGTTCGTTATATCCGAACACAAAAATCTTTCATGAAAGTGTTCGTTAACCGATCTGATCGTTAACCGATCTGATCGTTAACGGATCTGATCGTTAACCGATCTGATCGTTAGCCGATCTGATCGTTAACGGATCTGATCGTTAACCGATCTGATCGTTAGCCGATCTGATCGTTAACCGATCACCCACTGTATTTTAATTTGGTTCTTTTCTTCCTATAGTGAATGTGGTGGGGTGTGGCAGTTAGAAGAATGATATACCATCTTCGTTATTGTCATCATTTTAAAACAATTTACAGAGATAACATTTCCAATCATTAAAAATCGACTAACATATTTTTAATTTGAAACAAGTTTGAAAAATGTAAATAAAATTATTCAAGAAAGTAGTTAATTTTAGGATTTCAATAATAAATTAGATGATCAAGTGTATCCACTAAAAATTTGACATTCTTTGATATTAAAGGGGAAAAAAACTATTTGGGAAAAATTGAATGTCAGTGATAAAAAATATTCCTTTTTTTATAAAACATGTCTTCAAAATTATCAGAACCTGCTTATAAAAATCGATAATCCATGTATAATTCAATTCAAGTGAATTATTGAAGGAAAACCAACTAAGAAGGTAAAAAATTTTATCAACCCTTAACAAATAAAGCCCCCAAATTAAAAAAAAAATATGAAGAAACGTTTATAAACTTTTTCACTGAAATAAAATTTTCAGTAAATATATATATATATTGGTATTTTATTTGCATATTTGTACAAATCACACACAAATATTGATTTTTACCTTAAAAAATTATTATATAAATTTATCAACAATAGTTTTATTGCAAAAATGTTATATAAAAATAATAATACATAAAATATACAGTATGTGTAATAAGTAAAGAAGATAATAGAGAAAAAAAACTTTTAAAAATTAAACTTTTTCATATTCAATACTATTTTCCCAAATTTCTATAATTTTTAATTTCATATTTAAGTAACAAGAATTCCTAAATTAAAAAATATATATATATCAACTGTTCCAAAGAAAATTGGAAATTTTACTTATACAAAGAATAAATGTAAAGAAACTGTTTTATGAGCGTTTGTAGACACACACACACACGCGCGCGCGCGCGCGCACGCACACACTTCTTTTATTTTAATCTCTTAATTTACACGAAAAATATTATTCTAAGACTGTTTGAAAATTTGTTAGCACTCAAAATAAGCCCAAAACAGACATTAAAAATTCCTTTTTTTATGTATTCTCTTTAAAAAATGTAATTATATTTCAGACTATATTATGTTGTGGAAGAACCACACTCCATCACCTATTTCTAACTCTAAATTACGTGTTTCTCTAATTCTGTGACGTAGCCAGAAGTAAGAAGGTCTGATAGACGACAGCCACATTTGAATGACACTCGCTCTTTTTGGCGTTTTGGTGCATTTTGAAGTGTCGGAAAACCCATGTTATTGAAGACTTCCCCTTATTTGATTCAAAATTTAAGATGAATGATTTAAAATTCTAATTTTTTTCTCTAATATAATATTAAGGTTTTAAAAGGAATTGTGAGTGTTTCATAGGGACTGGTAAAATATTTATAGATTTAATAAAACAATAATCTCATGTAATATGGCTCTACACTACTAAAACATCTGTTTGAGATATTGCTTATTTAATAGTTAGTTGTTCCTTTTTGTTAAGGAAAATATAGTAAAAATAAGTTAGAAATAATTCTGAGACATAAGACAAGCCAGAAATTCGGTCTTTGTTTAGAAAGTATTGGCATCTCAGTTTCATACAATCATAGAATTTAGAGAAATATCGTGTTCTTTCGGAGGTGTCAAACTTGGTAAATGAAAACGGGAACCGTAACGTAAAGGAAAAAAAATAACAACCACTACACATCACTCGCAGGTTTCTGTTTACGTCCGGGTGAAAATATTTTATTAAAATGTTAAATATGAAATTGAAATATCTGTTATTTTGAGACATATATTGCTGATTGAACTGATGAGAGAAATGTAAGTGTAATAGAAATATGAAGTTCTTTCTTTCTAATTATTTGAACTGGTGATCTTTGAAATTTCTCGCCTGTCATGTTCGTGTTGATGTATTAAAAATCATGTCAATATACATATACATATAATAGTTATTCTTATAATTATGGATATTTTGTTGCGTTATTTCATACAGTAGCTAGAAAGTACTCGGCTTTGTTAGATCCATACCTTATTAGACTATTTAATCTCGCACATGAATGAATAATTGATTTAAAACTATAGCTGTGCAATGTAATTTATTTAATTTACACTGTTTTTATTACCTTTTGAAGTATCCAAAATAGTACATGTTTTAGCTAAATTAAAATGACTAATTTAAGTACTTTTGGAGTTTAAAACTGTGCTCTAATTTTCGTATGAGACTGCAATTTTTCTTGTTCAATATCGAAGTCTTGCTATCGAAGATGTAATACAAATCAAGTAAAATGCTTGATTTACTTCATTGTCTTCTCTTTTACTTATCTTAAAATTATTTTTCTATTCATATATCTTAACTGTAAAAAGCTTTTAATAATCAGTGAGATATTTTTAGTTTTAAGAAAGAATGTTCAATATTTTAGAAAATTAAATTTATTGATTCTTAGATCATGCTATAAGCTATGAGTTATTAAAATATTTGTATATCTTTTCATTAAATGTATGAAAATTTTTATTTAATAGGAATTTATAGTATTGAATCATACATAAATTATTATGTGTTTTTGTACAAAATTAAACACATTGTATGTTACTAATTATTTGTTAAATTATCAGATTCTGAGTGGAAAATAGAATTTAGTTATCTAATGCATCACAAAAGTGAAAAAACTGATGTATATAAAAGGAAATAATATGTATTAGTGTTCCGGTTTTTCTCTTAAATAACTCACTTATTTGGTTGTAAAATATTGAAACAAAATATTAAATATAAGAGAATATGATATGAGAAAGAGATCAGCTTATAATATTGATTATTTGATTGCATAATTATACTGTGATTTTTATTGCTTTCGTTCAATGTTTTATGTTTTATGAATTGCAAATTCAATCGTTTGTACTTAAAAAGAATTTTAAGACGGGTATTAATACACAACTTTTTAAATACAATGTAGATCAGGGATGGGCAGACTTTTACACCGCACAGTCTACTTAAAATTTTTTCAAGGTGTTGCGGTCCACCTTGTTACGTAGGTGTGATGAGCAAAAAAAAAACCCCAATATTTGTATTTTAACAATAATAAATACAGAAGATGTCTACTTACCTACATAACTACAGTAGAAAAACTTACTCTTTTAAAACTACCAAACTAAAATGCAAAATACAAACATAATAATTGTACCCATAAATTTAATAATATCAAATAATGCATTTTCAGACAATTCACAATACATAAAAAAATAAATAATTTTCACTTAAAATTAGTTCTCATAGTTAGTCTCATAGAAGATGTAGACTTCATATTATACGCCCTAATCTTGAATACCTCGGTATATAATTACCAACTACCAGTAGAGTGCACAGGAATTTTCAAGGGGGTCCGGGGTCAAAAGTTCACCATTCTTGTGTCATGCTCCTTTTGATTTTGTCAATTTTCGGGAACAAAACACAGTAAAAAACTAATTATTGAATAAATAATTAGCATTAATTAATAAAATTAATCATTAACAACAAATACTTAATTAAATTTTATGTACTATATACCTAGAATTATAATCAATTCGAAAAACTGAGGGGCTTTGGGGGGTCCGGACCCCCAGGACCCCCTCCTTGTGTGTGCCACTGCCAATTGCTAATCTTATACTGGATTCTAAGTGGTTGTCTGTGAAATGGGAATGATATGTTGTCTTAATTATATTCTACGTTCAAAATGTAGATTCACACATATAGGTAGAGTGAAAGAACAATGTTAAGTGAATTGCAGCTTTAAAATTGGAATGCTTTGCTTCGTCCATGAGATTCCAAAAGTTATTCTTTACAAATTACGTCCTTTTGAAGGAGAAAAAAAAGCTTCTTTTTCCTCGAGAGATAAAGAGAACATGATATATTTTTTTAGTTATATTTTTTACATCAACATTGCCAAATGGGTAACCCATGAATGCAACTTTTGATTCTAGTGTAGGAAATTCTTGAAAATGTCTTTCAAATTTGGGTTGCAGTTTTATTCACAGTGTCTTTTTTATTCACGGGTGTTTTCACTATCTTGATAACCACCTGTGTTTCTTTTAGTATGTGTGTCTAATGTTTTATATGAAAGCGGTTACCCCAAAATGTCTTGGCGGTTCACCGGTCGATCGTGATCAACTTAATGCATACCCAATGCATACCCCAGATGTAGATTAATGGAATAATAATAATATACATGGATGAACTTGTTTAAATATGGATATCATATTGCTTTTATTCAAAAGCTGATCTCTCATGTTTATATTAAAATAAAACTAGTGCTTTTGTGTTTTGTAATTAAAAATGAATATAAAAGGTTGTGGTATGATATTCCCATATGTTTCCTGAAAAAACAAGCCTTGAATATTTATATAAGTTATAACTTCTGACAATTTTATCCAAAAAAAGTATTCAATTGACTGAGAGAGGCATGTAATAGAAATTTCATTAGTTCAATGACATCCTGTTTTGTAGGTTGTGTGTTCTAAAAAATTGAAGCACATTAAAAATATTTTTCCCTTCCTAATCTAATGGAATTATATGCAGTATATATACAAAACACTTGATGAAGATTGTTTACATTTTTTTAATGCTTTTTAAAAGCTTGTAAAATTGTATGTTGTATATGACGGATTTTTATTAGTAAAAGCATCATAAGCACACAAAAAATATTTTAATGACAGGATTTATTTTCTCCAAAAGCCATATTTAAAAGACAGTTGTGTGTGATAGTTCATGTCTATCTTCCCTTTGAATCTAAAGCTTTAGATCAGTATTCCAAAGTAATTATCTAGTCTGAGACCATTTACCAGTGATATTTTTTTTTAAAAAAACTAATATAACCATCTAATTTAATATAGTACTTCAAATTTCATTATATGAAGAATGAAATGAGCCATCTTAGATATTTCTGATTACATTGTCCTTTGTTTCTACAATGCAATGAAACATGTATGTGAAAATTAAGTGTTAAAAATGAATGAAAATTAAATTTTTCTGTTGGATATTTCACAAAATAGTACATAAAACTAGATTCCAGAGAACTTTATTGTTTAAATTTGTTTATTATTACATTCTTGATTATGCTGTTAAATTTCTACAACATATTTTTTTCTCTTTAAGGATAATTTGTTGTGCCTATATAGAACCACAACTAATCATTTAGGCTAGGGGTGGGCAGCTTGGTTCACGCTCCATATTGTGGGAACAGAGGATATCAAAGAGCTGCACCTTTATAAAATGATTGCATCCATTTAAAAAAATAATAAATATTAGTTAAAAAAATAATGGCAGTTCTATTCAATTTATTTACTGTGCTTATTGCATATTATCTATATCTCCATGCTCATTTAATTTTAGAATAAGTTTAATAAGACAAATGTACCCTGTCATAACTTTTCTACCATTTTTTATTTTTGCTTTGAAATCATAAGTGAATTTGCTTGTTTAAATTCTCATGACAGCCCTTGCGAGTTTTTGTCATCTTGTTGTACTTGCATCTACAGTCGAACCTCTATATTGCAAATTTTCCTACATAGCAAACTTTTTTCTCGAACCAAGAACAGTTCACAATTTTCTTCATAAAATAACCTCCCAATAGCGAAGTGAATTTTCTATATAATGAACTTTTTCTCTTGTGATTCAATTTTTTTTCTCCCTATTTTTGAAGTATTTCTGGACATTTCAAGTTGTTTTGTCTTTTAATACATTTTATGGTGGTCATAAATCTTGAACTGGTGTTATTAGGTGCCTAACTCACTGAGACAATAGAATTCTAGGCATTTCAATCAAGAAGTGCAACCTTTAACCCCCATTGTCCAGTTCACTAGAAACATCTTCGATATCCCCTTTCACCTTTAGTGGAGTTGTCTCATGCCCCCGTGTCTTTGTACTTGTCTCCAATCATTTGTAGTGTTGATCTGTCATACGTTTCTCGTAGCTCGAAAATGTCAAAACGTAAGAGCTTGAGCATCAAAGAAAAAAATTTAATTCTTCAGGAAGTGCATAACAGCACCAAGAAACTTTCTGTGCAGTTTTTCTTTCTTTTCTTTGATAGGTAAGATTTATAAAATATATATTAATTTACAAAAAGGTGTGAATAATTACTTTTTGTATTATATAGTGTTCATGAATTTAAAACTTATTTGATATGGTTTATATAGGAAATTGAACGATAACTTTGATATAATGAATTTTTCATATAACAAACTTTTTTCTAGGATTTAGCAACTTTGTTATATAGAGGTCTGACTGTATATTTACTCTTGTTGATCTTCATGCAAGAAAAACTACTCATAAATATATAGCAACTGAAATATAAAGAACAATTCTGCAGCAAATTTCTGCATATATGGAAATTTTTCAGCTGACTAAAATTTGCAAAAGTGAATGTCATAGCATTAAATATTTCCTTCACACTGTGATCTGACTTCCAAGTCAATAAGTTCAAACTGTAGCTCCCCAGTTGCTGTATCAACATATGCAGCAATGAGATAACACAACAAGATGAATTTAAGCTTAATTTTCTTAGATTCTTGAAATCTTGTGACCTCATCTTCCAAACTCTCAATCTTTTTTCTGCTGGGCCGCATACATATGTCAGCTATTTTACGCTGGCTGCAACATGAGGATAAATGGGGGAGGTGGGGAAGAAAAGCTTTATAACCAATATAACATTAGAATTTTAAAATGTGAAAAATTGATCAAAATATTATAACTCTCCTGTTATGCATTTTTTAAAATTATTTTTTATATTTTTTATTTTTGTCACCAATTCTAAATTAGAAGCATTTAAGAAACACCCCTTCACAATTCACAATTTCTACTTCAGTAAACAGTGTCATATGATTGCCAATAATAAAACAAACTACATAGGATGTCTTTGTTACTGCTGTGATATTACCACTGATGAAACATTTTGTTGTTGCAACAATTATTTTCAAGAAAAAGCCTATTTATCACCTCTTGAAAGAGATCTTGGAGGAAAGTGTCATTGAATGATTGCTGTTTATTGGTATTTTTTAAATACAGCACTTTCGTGACAAATCAAACAATTACGGATCCATGTTTGTTTTGTAAGATATGAAAAATAGTTAAAAATTAGTTCTTCCCATAAAATTATCGCTACTCCACTGTTGTCTGTTATCACTAACAGTTACCATTCCAAATAGAAAAAGAAATTCAATTCATACCCATTTGACACCGATAGCAAAAAGCAAAATTGATATATTTGATTTCTTGACAAAGAATTTCCCACTAAATTTTTAATACAATGTTCTTCAATTAGTGAATTTCTCAGAGCAATGGGCAAGGACTGGGTCACTTAAAAAGGCTCGGTGGATCGCAGGTTGAGTATCGCTGCTGTAGATGGACTCTTAGTAGAAACACTTTCAATTATTTTGCTTTCCTAATATAGGATTTCTGTTTTCCTAATAGTGAAATTAAAATAGTGAAATTAAAAAAAAAAGATGAATCTGATTGCACATGGGAATGAAATCTCGGTTCAAAGTAGAGCTGCTAGTTGCCCACCCCTTATTTAGGCCATAATTAGTACAGTTCATATTCTTCGCACTTCAATGCTTACATTTACATGATACTTAACATTTAATGCTATGGTTTAGCAAAAAATGCAGCATAGATGTGTACGTGGTGAGATGAATTGGCAAATCTCTTGTTTTAAAATGTTTAGCAAATCTTATGTTTTCCATATATGTTTATCCCTTTTTACAGTCTTTAAAATTTAGAATTAATGGTTAGAGTTTAAAATGTTGATCTACATAGAATTAATATATTTTTTTGTGCTTCCATTATCTTGTGAAATACTATCCAAACTATATATCCATTATATATAAGTTACATAGATATATATTAGGTTAAAAATTGTGCTGTATCTGTTAGTTCATAACTGAAGTTCTATAGTTGTAAAATCATTTTTGAATGATATAATATACTTATATATATCTCTCTCATAAATTGTGTACCATTGCTATTTTTTTAATGAACTAGTACATGAGAACTAGAAGGGAATATAAAAACTTTATTAGAATTTTTTAATGTTGATACATTTTTATGGTTTATATTATAAAATAATTGAAATTAAATGCTGTAAATTATTTGATAATTCTGAATTCTTTTAAGTAAAATTAATTTTTTCTATGAAGAGAACATGTTTCTAATCAGCATAATATTTATTTAGAATATTTTGAATAAATTTCATTTTTTCTATGAAAAAAGGGTTCACTCCTAGGAGAGCCCACACCCTGTGGGTGCTAAGGGGCCTCCCACCTCTCTTCCAACAATCTCACAAGAGGGCTTGTGGATTGACGACATTTTTGAGTACCCCCATGCCACAAAGGCATTATGCATTTACAAGCATCCATACCTTCTCCGGGATTCGAACCCAGACCATATGGCGCAGTAGTCAGTGTCACTAACCATTATACCAAATGCAGTGCCGATTTATCCATTGGGCATTTGGGGCAGGTGCCCAGGGCCCCGGATAAGCTGGACTTAACCGTATTTTCTGTTTATAAATTTAGATCCTCCAGTGCCAAGGGGCCGTAGTTCTGGGCCCAGAGCCCGAAATGAGTTTAAACTGGCATTGACTGAATGGGGGATAGTCATTCTGTTATTGATGGTTAATGTTGGTTAAACAGAATAGAACACAAAGCACTAATTTTAAATCTAAAGAGGAGGAAAAGTAGTCAACTCCACAAATTTTGTTTAGAGTGAATGCTGTTCCTTAGAGGAATGTAATTTATTAGAAGTATCTGCCCCCAGATGCCAACATGCAGAAAATATCAAATATAACATGGAGTTTAATGTGCAAAAGTTAAAAAAAATAGTTTGTGTATGTTAGATTTTATTTAGTTGTTTTAACTATCTCAATTTAAAAAATATTTTTAAGTATTTCAATTTACAAAAGTGTTCTAAAACTGAAAAAAATTATTCTAGAAATTCTTGATATATATAATCTGTATTTGTGCATTTCTCTTCTGCTCTACATCAAAATGAAACTATTAAGAGGAAAATGGTACTTGTCAGTTATACAAATAATGAAACCAAGCATGATGACACATAGAAAATATACCAGGTTTTGGCTTATACTGATTCCTAACATTGACATTATGTGTGGCATTGTTTTTAAATATTGTGGCTTATACTGGTTGAATGAGTATTGTTTCCTAGTATTGTCAATTGTACGTAAATTTTCTTCTTGTTATACTGTTTAAGCTAGATTTTTCTGCCATTTTGCTACAATGAGGAAAATTTGAAAGTCACCCATTGTCAAAAAAGATGCTATGTTTCTTTTCACTAGAAAGAAGGTTTACCTTGACAACACTTTTGAACACACACACCATATGCACAATCATGCTATGCAGATAGATAGAATGGAGCAAGAAGTGTTGCTGTAGGTTTAATAATGTTATCTATTAGTGTAATGCTGGTCTTCATGTGATGAATTAGTTATTGTGATTTATGATTCTGTTTACTAGTGCCTTACATTTTATTTATTGGGGGGGGCTAAGGAACTAACTTCTATGTCATGGTGACAATGACTGACAAATTTTAACCCCCAAACAATTGCAGATTGATGATATCACTGGTGTTGGTGTCAACTCCGGAAAAACGGTCACCAACAGTAGTTTTTATAACTGATAAGCACTGAAAAAACTCCCAACATTAAATTAATGAAGTATGATATTTTTCTGGTAAACTGTTATGTTATTTTCTCAGTGTTAGATGTTATTAATTAGACTGGATTTTCTTTTTTGGCAATAATTATCCTAATTCCTTGATATCTCATTGCACTAGTCATTACCAAATTGAGAAAATTGGAAGTTTTTCTATTGATTTTGTCTTTGTCTGAAACATTCTCAATGTGGTCTGTATCAACCCCAAGGGGTTGACCATGGCCTGCAAAAGGTCCATGACATTGAAAAAAGAAATTGGGGGCCCATAAAGTGTAAATGGGGGCACTCATTTAAGCAGGTCATAACTTTAATTTTGGTTTTCATTGAATAGAATAATCCACACATACACAGATATTACCTATTTACTGCCCAAAAAATGAAGTTTCAACCTATATATATATATATACGTTTAACATATAAATGCCCTCTATTCAGATTTCGAAACTAGATGTAAGAGAAGATTTTGACTATAGTAATACTGCAGTGGTATTATTATAGTTATATAAAGACATTTTTTTTTTAAGAAACAGATGTCTCATTGCAAGGGGAACGCATCGGAATAAGCACTTATAAAGAATTTTAGGTCCAGTTTAGAAACATATATTGTAGTATTTTTGCTTAAAAAGACACAATTCTCTCACACACACTTATCCTATATTATGGAAAATTGTGAGAAAGTTTTTAATCGCTTTTCCATTCTTGTACCTAGTGTAAAGAAGTTTTTAGCATGGTTGCCAATTTCATAACTAAAAAAGAAGAAAAGAAATAGATTAAGTATTAACTGAAAAGATTTAAGATGAAACCAAATTAAATTGATCTTAAATGTTGAAAGATTGCTAGTAAAAGCATCAGATTATTCCCTCCCATCAAAAGTATTTGTTTTCTGTTCAGTTATTTCATGTAACAAATACTAAATTCTAATTTTAATTTAAGAAATAAATGTTTAAAATTAACATGTTTTTTAAGTTTTTCACTCTACACTTCACTACTGTTAGAAATATATATCTTATTTATCACTATACCAGCTATCAAAAACACATTTCAAGTCGATGAGTTTACAAAAATTCAGTATTACTTAATAGTAAAAATTCAATATACCATAAGAGATACCTCAAACCAGATATATGGCAAGTGGTCTGTGAGACAAAGTTTGGGTACCTCTGTGTAAAAAAAGAGCCCCAAAGACCAATTTAGCTTAAAAAAATGCTTTTCAATGCTTTTTTTAAACTGATAAAAAAAAGTCTTATCCTCAAATTGTTTACTTTGGCAGTGGATAATGTTATTTTTCCGGAAAGATGTAGTGTTTTCACATTCAAGTATTTACATAGACTTAATTAGTTGGGTTTTGTATCAAAATAATAATGTGACATTTAGTGTAATGAGATAGATTTAGAATGTAAAAGTAACCTTTTTAACATGTTTTTACAAGTTTCACTTGTATGTAACGGAATCTTTGAACTCGATTTTTAAGCACTTTTAAAGGTCAGATTAATTCGAAATTTTGCACACTTGTCAAGTACTGCAATGACAATACAATGATTTCATAAATTTGTTTCATTGTCCTGATCAGGATCCTTAACAAAGTAAAGGATTTTGAAATTTGGTGACTAATTCATTATATCGTTTCCAGATTTGGCGACTAATTGTGTATACCATTTCTAAATTTAGTGACTAATTCCATTTTCAGATTTGGCCACTAAAAGATTAAGTTACAATCCTATAAAAGCGAAAATGCTTGCATCAGCTATTTCTTACCATAATATGAACAATATTGTCTAGTTTTTCTGAAATGGAAATTAAAAAAAAAAACACTTGTGCATGGTGAAAAAAAAATTATGTTCTAACTCAGTGTTTCTCAAACTGTGGGGTATGTCCTCCCTTGGGGGGAGGGGGCATGATCACCTACCTTACTTGGGGGCACGAGTATATATCGAAAAGTCCAAAATAAAAGATTTAAAATATTAATTTTTACCAAAAGGAAGCAAAATAAAATACATTGACATGATAAAAAATAAAATACATATTCACACTGATATAAGATACTTATAAATGTATCAGTGTGGCAAAAAGTATTTAATAATTAATTCATCAATACTAAATTAAAAGCAAGTTAAGTAATTACTACTGACTTTTTTCCATGGGCTTGTCATATACAAAATATAATACATATATTGATAATATGTGCAGTTTATAATATTAAATTCACACTGTAGCTTTAGCGTCGAACTACATTATTATTGCATTCAATACATTGTTTTTGTATGAGAAGGGTACGATGAGAATTGACTCAAAATTGGGTCACAAATATGGTAAGTTTGAGAAGCACTGTTCTAATCCCTAAACTCGTAATTAAAGCTTAAATTCTCTTGTCGGATCTGTGGAATGAAACATTCATTGCTTTTATCAAAAAAGTTGAGAATTTATTCAGAGGTCTCACCGAATTAAATAATTTCTCACAAACCCGTTGATTCAAAACAGGTACTTTTATGTCTAATATTGATGCAAGTTTCAGAGAGAATATTGAGCTCTTTTTAGTGAAAAATATCATTGACTTTTCTTTCACATGAAATATTTCAAATTTAGCTCTTCCAGATTTCCTTCAGTTGACTGATCCTACATTTTGCAAACCAGGCCCTATCGATGCATTGATAGGATGCCAATGGGAATTCCAGATTCTAAAACAGGATGCATTTAAGATTAATTCATGAATGAATAAATGATAGTTTAAAAAACTAAAACAAAACATGCTTTTGTTATTGATTGAACTAAAAAATGTAAAATAAATTATAGTTTAAAAAAACTAAAAAGCATGCTTTTAAGTTTAATCGAACTAAAAAGGAAAAAAGAAATTTTTAACATAAGAATAAAATGATTAACGAGAAAATTAATGTCATTGTGGTAAAAGCGTGGGGTGCTTGTATTATATTTTTGCACTAACTCAGCATTTCGGAATAGAACTAGTAAGAAATTATAGCAATTGATATAGAGCACCCCAGGCTTTCACCTCAATGACATTAATTTTCTCATAAATCCTTTTATTCTTATGTTTCCTAAGAATTATTTTTTTTACTTTTTAGTTCAATTAAGCATAAAAGCTTGTTTTTTAAAACTATAATTTATTTTGGATTTTAATTTTTACCAGTGATATGTTTTTATATTTAATTTAGTTCTTTTTATGTTTAGAGTTAGCAAATAAAAATTTCCTAATTGAGAGAATTCCCAGTCAAAAATTTCATGAGAATTTCATAAGTTCTTCTGCATACTGTTCAGAAACTCCTTAGTAGGAAAAAAAGTTTGACGATCAATGTTCTGGATGTTATTTTCACCCTAATTTTGGGTGTATTAAATAATTGCATTTCTGAAGATGTGTCATGTCAAAATTTTAAAATAATGCAAAAAGTTTTTTGTAATATAAAGCTAATTCTTGTTGTGCGAGACTTCTATTGAATTCCAGTGTTATACAGCAATAACATTCATTTTACTCACTGCATTTGCTACAAACTGATAATGACTGGGTTAGGAAACAGCCATGTTACAAAATCATATGAAACATATATATAGATGCTAAATAAGTTATAGGAAAATCATACACACCTGTCAAAAATCAAATGGTTGATAATAAATGTATTATAATTTTCATGCTTTGTAAAAAATTGTTGACAATCTTTTTTTGATTAAAGATTAAGTTTTGAATTTAATTTTTTGTTTTTGATCCAGGTGCAGATTTCTCGATCCTTCCAACTTCTAATAATTACTGTTCTGTTACTTTGTGTGTCAAATTCATCAATGTTCTGCTTAAACTCCATACAAAGTTTAATTTGAGATATTGTTAGTTTCATAAAGTAAGTTCTTTTCCATGTTAATTTTATGGAAAAAATTTAACTTTAATTTTATATGATGTAAAAATTTGCTGATAACCTCGAGTGATATAATGATTTGTGAAGTGTTGCATGTAAAACTCATTTTGACTTTATTCCTGCTGAATGATTAGGTGAGACATAATATTTGTTTTTTAAAAAAATAAATGAACAAATAGTATAGTCTTGAATATGTTACAAGTGTATGCTTGAATATGTTATGATGTTTTGAGTTTGAGGCATATATATAAACTGCCAATGTTTTATATTTTGGTTCGTTAGTCTACTATATTGGAGACTTATTTATTGTGCCAGTATAATAATAATAACAATAATAAAATTAATTTTTTTTAAATAAAAGGTAAAATTATGTTGTAATTTTTATGTAATGACTTTTATGATTCAACATTTGATTAGAATGTGTAGTAGTATTTTCCCAGTGGCTGAGTGGTAGTGTATCATGCTTACTCACCACAGATCTGAGGTTTAAACCTGGGGCTGAACTAGGGTGGACTCAGCCTGTCATCCCTTCTGTGGGTCGAGAAATGAGTACCAAGTTTGCTTGGGAACTAAGCACTAGGGGTTTCGCCTCAAACTGACCATCTGACTGAAACATCTGCTCATACACCTCATTGCCCAAGGTCATGAAAAATGAGATGGGCTCAGTAGGCCTTAGCCCTCATGGGTTGTTGCACCACTGACTTTAGTTTGGGAGTATTTCCCAATAAAAGACATGCACCAAATCAGACATTTTGTCCCCTAAAGAGAGGTATCCCTTCTTCAGAGAGTACTTACTGAAAAAACTGAATTAGATTTTCAGGTTGTATCAAGCTCTAAATTAATTATTTATAAATATTGGTCACTGGTGTTTATTTGAAAGCTACTTTATCAATTTCATGTGCTTCATTTTTTTGAAATTTTATATTCTTAGAATGTTTATTTGATTTAGAAATCCTCATTGTATTATTTTTTTTATCTCTCCTTTAGCGTATGACTTGATTTTTGTTTATTTCAAATTTCTGGCCAAATTTCGTAAACTAACAAGGAAAGTGAAAGGTCTTGGGTTCATGGATTTAGTTCAAATTTTGCAGGATGGTAGATTTAGTTTCCCTGTTGATAAAGATATATGGTTATAGGGGCCACAACTCAATAATTTTTCAGATATTTGCAATTGAAGATGCAATTCACTTGTTAAATTCTTAATTAATTTACTTGCTCTGTAGCAAACAATTACACGTAATGGGTTTTGCATAGCAGTGACAGATCAGTGCTTCTCATCATTAGGAGCTGGGTTTGAATTCGTCATGGGTGAATAACTTTTTTTCTTTTATGTTTATATTTACATATAAAGATACACAACGGAGTTTAAATGAATTGGAAATAAAATGTCTTTAATGATTAGAAACCTCATAAAGAGTTTTATTTGTCATTATCATTTATATAAGTACAGAAAAATATTTATTACAAAACAATTAAAGCATTTCGCAAGAAGAACAGAAGAGCCCTTTAACTGCTTTTCATACCTGGAAACAATAAATAAAACACTTATCAGATTAAAAGAATTAGTATAAAAATAGGACTAGGTTCTTACCCTTCATTGTCCCTACATTCGTGAAACTTGTCATAAAAGCAAATGAGACATAATTTAAAAAAGCATCTCATGCATTGAATTAGTGCAGTATTGTTGCATAAATATCTGCTGCTTTGTATTTTGAGTGAATTGCATCTTCAATTGGGGAAATATCTAAAAAAATTGAGTAATGGCCCCTATAACCATATATCTTCATCAACAGGGAAACTAAATCTACCATCCTACAGAATTTTAACTAAATCCGTGACCCCAAGACCTTGTACTCTCCCTGTAAGCTTTTCATGGTCTGCTGCAAGAATTACATCAACTTTTTGATGTAATGTTAATCTTTTCCTCCTGGAAGTCATGTTAGATAATATATGTAAAAATAACACATAAGTATAAGACACATATTTACTCCTAGTTTTAATCTGCATTATGAGATCCCTGTGATTTTGGCTGATGGTCCATTGATCTCCCTATCTTTTTGTTCCTTTTAATCCCTACCTTGGATTTCCTTACCATATGTTAATATACTGCAATTTCTACATTTGAAAATAATATTTAAATTTTTAATAATTGTTATATGTGCTAAATACCACTCTAAAAGAATTCAGTTTTTCTGCATCAGTGTTTTTATTTTTGATGTAGTTTCAAAGAAAAAAATGCATCACCGTAATCTGCAATTAATTCATTATATATCATGTTTTGCTTATAAATCAAGGTGCTGAACAGATCAGTGTTGTACTTCTTTCTCTTCTTTTCCCACTTTTGTGGTTAGTTTGGTTTATTATACCATAAATATATTAAATTTTTTTAAAGAGAAGCATTGGAAAGTATTCTGTATTATCTTTCACTGAACATAACCTTGCCTCTGAAACTTCAAAAGATTATGAACAAATAGTATTTCTGTTCATTATTTTACCTTTACCTTATTTTTTGAATCTTTTTTTCAGTGTCTCTTAAATATAAAGTCCTTAATGAGAGGTAAATGCAATAAGACCCCTATTCAAAGACCAGAATGAATAGAATTTTCCCTGAAAAAGAGGTATCCCTTATTCAAAGGTGTTCTTTACAGGGATCTCTGCTATAATTTATCTTTAATATTTAAGAATGATCACAAATAACTAGGACACAAATAACTAGGATTATATGAACTTTTCTTTTTTCAACCACAATTAATGTTGCTCATTATATTTGTGGAAATCATAAATTGTATGGTGTTGTCACTGTAACCATCAATTTTCAACCATTCAATGTACTTTTGCGTGCATAAATATAGGTTGTTTATTCTAATGTGTTTTCACATTTGATACCTGAAAAAAATACCCTATTGTGTAATTTGAAGATTATGTCAGTATAAAAAATGAGTAATATGCAAAATAATAGCAATATCACCTTCTTATAGATGAAATTTGAGAGATGTAAATTTTTCAAAATCTTTTAAATATTATATTTTTACAATCATTAAATTAAATAAGTATTTTCAAAATTATTTTAACACTGTACTAACAACTAATTTATGTGACCCCAATTATAGATTATATAATAGGAATTTAAAAAGTAAAGATAAATCAAATTTTTCAAGGAACATCAAATATATGTATTATTTTTTTATTTATGTAATGTGTTAATCCTTTAAAAGGAAAATATGAATGGTAAAGCAATGTATACCTAATGTAACTATGTAGCTAACAACTGTTCTATCACTGTTGAAATCACCATTTGATTATTTTGGAACTGTGTAAAAGGAAGTACATGTCTTATTTCAGTAGTGCAGATTAATTTCTGTAATATCTTATTGTTATAAAGTTGATATATAACTGTATTATTTTATGGCTGAAAAATAATTGTTCATTATTGATCAGTATTTGTGCATATTCTCAATAAATAAAAGAGTTTGAATACTTACAATCTTTACTTTAGAAATCTTTAATAATTTAAAATCACAAAATAACTACACATATTAGTGTCATATGCAGAATTTTATTTTGTATTGAAAAGAGCCCAGACTTTTATTTATTGAATTATAGATAGAAGCAATGTTGTAAGAAGCAATTTACTAATTATTGAGTTTCTGACCCCCCTCCCGCCCCCCTGTACACATACTGTAAATATAAGTATACTTTGCTGAAAACATTCATATAAAATATGAATTTTATTATATATCAGTAGCAAGTATCTCTTTATGGTGTTTGCTATGCAAAAACAACTTTATTAAGATTTTATCATATATTTTAACTATTTTTATAATATTTTTGATGATTCTTTTATCTAGTAAATTTTTTGAACCTTTCAGTTGTTATTCAACCTTTGGGAATAATTTTTAAGTAATTTTTATATGAAGTATTATATGTATGATATTATTTTACCATCTTGCATTTTCCCCCACATTTTTTAAAATTCATATTTTGATTTATTTGCTTTTATTATTTGTCAATAGATATTTGATCTAGATTTGAATTATTACAGATCAATAGATATTTGAATTGTTCAAATAGTTTAAAATTATCTTTAAAATAACTTTTCTAGCTTTAACCTAAAATTATTTTTAATTGGATCATAAGAGTACTATTGTAATTGAATATGTAAAAGTTATAATAATTGTTTTACAAACTTTCACTCAACTTTTCATTACTTGACTTAGGTCTTTTACAGAATACCCTCATGTTATTCCAGTGATGTAAATTCAAACTAAACTCAAAGTGATTGATAATTATTTCTAGTATTTATTTTTCAACTAACATCCTTGTTATTTAATTCAGAAGAAGAAATTATTTTGTTTGTTGACTAATTCATTGCATGAGAAAGAAAAATCTAGTTTTAGCATTTTCTTAGTATAAATTTAATCAATATATGTATACCTTGATTAGACTCTTTAAATTTTAAAATGAGCAGTTTTTTTTAAAATATGTAAATTTATTATTTTAATAAATTTAATTAAAAATACCTTGCACATGATTGCATAGTTAATATATTGACGGACTATAACTTGACTACTTTATCAAGTCATAGTCATCATATTGTCAAAAAACGTATGCAAAATTTTTATAAATATATTACATGAAGCGATTTGTCTCAAATAAGATATCATTTTCCCTCATAATTATGCAAAATAATAAATTATGACAAAATGGAATCATTGCTTCCAAATGTGGAGGTTTTACCTATATTTCCATACATGATGGTATGAGACAGAACAGCATAAAGATCTTTATTCCCCCCCCTTAAATTTAAGATAGTAAGAAGTGAAAACGAAATAAAGTTAAAACAAAACAAAACTTACAATGGTGAAGAGGGGCAAACCCCTTATCCAATTTCCATAGCCATAAAAAGTTTGTACATAAATCATTGTAAATATTTTAACAAAAGATAATTTTGGAATTTTATTATATTTAATATTTGACAGATGTGCAAATATATATGTTTTGCACACTTATCCGTATGATATATATTAAGTCTGTGAATTTTTTTTACAGTTCATGTATCAAAAATGGCTGTTTCTGAGAAACCAGTTTTTGATAAAAAGCTTTTGGAAAACATTCAAAATGATTTGAAAGCTCTTTCAATTGAAGCAAGGAAACGCCATCCTCATTTGAAAGAAGTAAGTGTCAATTTGGTTTCTTTTTGAATAATTATAAGATTTTAAGTCAAAGTATTGATACACTACAGTAATCTGTTTTTCAAATAATTTACCTTTGAATTGTTACTTAACTTTTAATAAATCTATATAATTGTTTCTGGAGGAAAATAAATTGCTTAGAACATATATTTTAATATTTTGACTAGTCTTTACTTGTCCACTTCACTGAGTATTTTATGATGTGGGAATATATATACTGCTTTTAAGTTATTGGTACTTAAGTCTTACAATTAAGCTTTCATATGTATGGAAAAATATTCTTATAGCTCTCACCTCTTGATTTAAAAAGGACTTGAATTTCTAAAGCTGAAGTTTATTTTTTACCGCTTCGTAACCCCTATTGGGAATCGATTTCCATAAAACCCCTATTTAGCAGCTCTCTACTCAACAACAACAACACCATACTTGCCAAATTTCAAGTTAGTAGGTCTAACAGTTCAAAAATGGGGATATTTTATCTTGTCCCCGTAACCCAACATTTGGAGCCAATTTCTGCAAAACTTGTTCTTAGTGGATCTCTACTCAACAAAAAAGAACCATGCTTACCAAATTTCATATCTGTGGATCTAATAGTTTGGGAGATCTCATGATAAGTGAGTGAGTGAATCGCTATTTTCCTTTTTATATATGTACGTAATAAATGAGTACATTTTAAAATCTGTGATTGTGTCTTTTTGTATTTTATTCTTTTAAGCCCTATTTTATCATCTACCACTTCAAATGGTTTGAGTAAATACTAAAATTTCAGATTACTTTTGTAATTGTATGTTTACAAATAATTGTTCTACCTAATTGTGTTAGTTCAAATTTAAGATACAGGAGCATTATGCTTATATATATACATAATTAATATTTCTTGAGATAAAGTTATAAAATAACGATTGAAAACCTACCAATAAAACTTTTCAGTATATTATAAGTTAAGGATTTTGGTATTAGATGTATATCTTTTTTTTTTTTTTTTATCTCAATTGCAAAGATATGAAAAAATAAGTATAACAAAAATTAAATTGAAAACTGTTAACTTTTTGGATTTTCTTTTTCATTCTAAGAATTCTTTCATATAGTTCTTAACAGAACATCTTATTTTATATGAACTATAAATGCTGTTGATTTTTTAAAAACAAGAATTATAAGTGGAATTTATTTATTACTTAATATTAATTTCATTATTCTTTTTGTACATTGTTTTATGTTTTCTATGTCTATAAAAATGATTTATAGTTGCACTTATAGTTTACTTTTATATTTATAGGCTGCTGAATCTGGTATTATTAGAGTTCAAAACACAGTTTTGAAATATGACGATAAACGTTTGGGTATATAATTTTATTTTTCAAATATTCAACACTTTTATTTCCAAAATTTTTCTTGATATTTTCTTTTTGCTATAATTTTAAGAAAGTAGGTTATCTAATTTTTATTATGATATTTAAAAAATACTTTAAAACATTTTAAATAATTTTTTGCCATTAATTAATGCACTGCATCCACTTAATCACTTTTTCATTGCCAAGAGTTTCTTTGAATGCACTGATTATTCTTAAAATTGAGTCCTTCATGAGTTATGAAACTCAACATACCTTTTGGTTGTAATTTTTTACTTGTCAATAGTATTAACTGTGATTTTGTTGATTAATATTTTTTAAAGTTAATATCTTTTTGAGTAGGAGTTAACAATTGTAAAATATTTTAAAACTGAAAACTCTTCTACTAGCTTTTACTCACAAATTTAATTATAATTTTTTTCATTAAATTGAATGTATTTTTGTTTGACTAGCTTATTATTTGGTTGCTTATCTTTCAAAAGTTTAAATAATTTAGTAGGTTTATACACCTTTATTTGAAATTCAATTTTTACGTTCAGAAATTCATGTAAAGTTCTACGTCTTGTTTTTTCCATAGTATTTTTGGATTTTTTTAAAACTCATATTAATTCTTAACTCTAATAATCTGATGAAGCCCAGTGACTGAGAGTCATTGTGCTTCCACATCACAGGTCTAAGGTTCAGACCCGGGTTAAACAAGGTTTACACAGCTTTTCATCCCTTTAGTGGGTCGATAAATGAGTACCAAGTTTGCTTGGGAACTTAATACTGGGGGTTTGGTGTCAGACTGACCACCTGACCGTAACATCTGCTCATGCACCTCAGGACCCAAGGCTACTTATACTGAGTTGGGCATTGTAGGTTTTGGCCCTCATAGGCTGTTGTGCCCCTGAGTTAAGTTTATAATCTGATATTTTAGTTTTTTTTATTTCTTAAAATTATTGCAATCAGTATTGTTTCTATTAATCTTTATATAATTTTACAGCTTTTCTTTCTGAAAGTTCTGAAATTTTGGAACCTTTTTTCATTGGATGTGATACTAAAAGTACAAAAATTGTTCAGATGTCTCTAAACTCAATACAGCGTTTAATCACAATGGAAGCTGTATCTGTAGTAAGTATATTTTAGAATATAGCATAATAAAGTATATTAGACTAATAGGATCTTTGATATAAATTTTTTTCAAAATCTTTAATGTTTACATTGCTTTACTAATGTGTATTCCTTATATTATCCTTTCTTACATTGATTTTTTAAATTCTTTACTAATAGATATTTTTGTAAATCATAGTATAATTATTGGGAAATTAATGTTCAAATAATATTGAAATAAAAATAAGAGGCACATTTTCTACTGATAGAATTTTGAAGTGTCCTATTTTAACTTACCATTTTGTTAAGTTTTTAAAAGTATATTATTTGTGTTTATGTGAAATATCTGTTATCATTTTTTTTAATGTTTTGTTAATGGACACTGTAAAAAGGTTCCATGGAAATGATTAGGAAGATAATGCATACACTTACTTATTTTTTATTTGTATTTATTTTTTGTAAGACACGGTGTAAAATTTGATACTAAGTAATGAATTGCTGCCAGTTTTCTTTTTGTTTTGTCTAATTTGGATGTTTTGAATATTCTCAAAAGGATAATGTATTTTGAACTGCTTTTTTGGCTCTAAAATTTATTCGTTTTGTTATTTTCACTGTTTGTATAATTCTTCACAAGTTTGTTTCAAAATTTAAAAAAAAAAACTAGCCATATGGAAGTTTTAGAATTTTTCATTTTTTAGATTTGTGTTAGATAGGAATTAAGCTCTTCATTTGTGTTAAGAATATATATATATATATATATATATATATATATATATATATATATATATATATATATATATATATATATATTTGTAATGTGTATGTGTGTGAACATAATTTGTATCTTTGTAAATTATTTTTTTTTTTTTTTTGTCTCATAGTATTTTTTCCTCAATTTTTAAACAATACCTATTCACAGTGAAGCTTTCAATAGTAAGATAATTGATTTCCTTGTTTGTGACACATAAATATTTTAAAACGTAAATTATAGCTTCTGTGTTGTTTGCATGCTATCTTCCATACACAGAAAACTTGAGTCATTTTAGTTTTTTGATATTGTACCAAAATATAAACATTTTAATGTTTAATCCTCTGACCAGAACACCCATTTCTCAGACAGGGATGATTTGCTTTGATGCCTGTAGATAACACTGTGATGTGAATTTTGGGGTAGACTGCCTTGATATCTTCAGTTAGACTACCCAGTTTGAGGATCATGTGGTGGCGATTTTTTTCAACTCACGATATGTGTGATTCTTCTTATCACCGTCTATCAGATGGATATTTCTATAGTTTTTTCGTTTTTGGTGTTATTATTTTTATTTTTTTTTAAATAACTTCTAATCAGTTTTATAAAAATACTAGTCACATTTCTTTTGATAAAAATATATTAATATAGTGTTCCTCATAAAAACTTAAATATTAAAAATTCCACTTAATTTCATGAACGATTAGGACATTTAAAACAGTCTTCAAGGTAGTAAAATTCAAAAAAGTTTGTGTACCCGTCTGTCAGACAGATGTTTCTAAAAGCGGCAAAAAAAAAAAAAAAAAAAAAAAAATGTTCCGGCTTGAGGGTTAAAAGTAGTGATTCTGAAGCTTTATCCTTGGTCAGTAAGTATAATCTAATGCATTTTTAAACTAAAAGATTCCCAATCAATGAGTTTTGGTTTACTTGTAGTATATGTATTAGGCTAGATTTGAGTATTAGGGGTTCAATTTTTCACATATTGGATGTTAGGTTTTTATTCTAAGAAATTCAGATATGACTAGCTACGAATTGATATTAAAAAAAAGGGTAGACGCATATAATTTTATTTTTGCAATTCGTGTTACAGTGTACTTTCATACTGTGCCAATCATTGAAAATAAAAAAAAATCAATAATTATCTTTCAAAATTTTATAAAAGAAAACCAAGTACACTTGCTTGACTCACAAATATATAAATTCTTGTAAAAAAGTTGTTACTTTTGACTATTCTATATTTAACTGATTCTGTTAAAGTAGAGCTCTTTCGGTTCTGTTCTACTTTGGATACTTTGTTTGTATAAATATATTTTACTTTTAAGGATTAATGTTTTCTTTTTAGTGTTATTTTATTGTAGCATATCATTAAGCACGATAATTTGGAACTTGCAGTGAAAAAGTTTAAGAAAAATGAGTAATACTGTGCATTTTAAATAAAAAGATTTCTTAATTACTATTCTTGAGGCTTATTGTTTATTCTGATATAATTTTATGCTGAGGGAATCTGCAAATTTGAATGAGAGAAAAAGCTCATTTTTAATTTGAATGAATGTTAATAAGATCTTGCTCTTTTACTCTTACAAATTTTTTGAATATTAGTTTAGTGTCTTCAAGAGAATAGCTTCGTTTTTAGTATTATTATTCTATTTATAATAACACTTTTTACTATGACATGTCTTTTAAGAAACAATTTTTACACGAAACTGACAAATATATTAAATCCGTATATGATTTATTAGTAGTTAGGATCATACATCATTTATGTATTGATTGATGTACAAAGAAAGTAGCACAAAATCGTATTTATTGTAACATTTCTTGTAAGTTAATTGTTTTGCTTCGTAAGAGATCTCTATTACATTATATACAAAATTGTTGTGGCTCTCAAATTTTTAATATTCTTGCTGTGCTTTTCTTTATTAAGTGAGTAGGGGAAGGGAGAATTCCTTTGATTTAGCCTGGGGCTCTGATATAATTTCCTTTCTCAGCTGCTTATGTACTTGGGATGCCTTGATAAACTCTGGAGGTAAACATACCATAATTTGACAGCAACTGCTTTTAAAAAGGAAAACTGTTTTTATTATTTTTCAAATTCAATTTGAGGCATCACTTTCTTGCTCTCCCCCTCCTAAGTATCTATAAATACTAATATGAAATTAAGATATAAGTACAATATCATAATTTTTTTGTCATTAATTTGTTTTTAAGTTAAATTAGTTCTCTTTTTCACACATTTAAATTGAATGATTCATGATATGTTCAGTTTTAAAGGGGGAACAATGGTTACTGTAGTAAAATGAAAAAAAAAGTTTTATATGCTTAAGAAGGGCTAACAATATATTTATCATGTTAAAAAAAGTTTCAGTTAAATTGTATGTTTTTCTTACTTTTTTTTTTTTTGTGCACACATTTTATATTTCATTTTAAAATATTTATATTATATTTTAGTCTGCAGCAAACAATATCATCACTTGTTTATGGGCATTGATGGAAAGTGGCACAGAAGAACTTAAATTACTTCAAACAGTAACTCTTTTAATCACTACGAATGCAATTGTACTAGGAGAAACTCTAGCTAAGGTATAGTTTATGCATTAATACTTTTATGAAGTTTCAGATTTAGTCATAGCACAAGCATATAAATAGATGTCATATCATTTAAAATTTATTAGTTAATGAACATTTTTTGCATAAAAGTTACAGTATTGTGCATTTTGCATGAAAGTAATTACTTTTATTTTAGTCTGCATCAGTAATTTTAAAATGCAATGGATATATCTAAAAATATTTTGTTAAAATATATTAGGCATCTTTTTGCCAAATTTTATATGAAATCTTAAGCATTGTTTTTTGCATTTTTAAAACTGAACCGGATAAAACTTCAATTTAATGAGAAAGGTTGTACTGTATTTGTGCCTCAATAGCGATTATTAAAAATATCAATTATTAAAAACAGTTTTCAAAAAAAAAAAAAAGAATCGTAAAAAACAAAATTATGCATTTGAATTTTTTATGTGTGTCATATGACTTTCCTGCAATTGCCTCCCATAGCTTAAGAAATATTTAATTTTGAAATTGTGATCCACAATTTTGAGTTTTAAGTTACCATATAGTAATTTATAATTATTAATTATCGATGTTTTAATCGCGTGCTGTTAAGAATGAGTAAAATATTGTGAATCCTTTGCATCAAGTAATCCAGTAACAGTTTTTCGTTGTAATTTCAATCGAATGATGTAATTCGAATGAAATGTGTAACAAACTATTTAGACTATCTCCTATTTAATTTTGCATCAAAAAGTTGTTTTATAACTAAACAGATTAACTTATTTATTAATTGATGAACATAAAGGAATTCCGTTTGAACTATTAACAATTTTACCAATTTTATCCGACTATGAAAATTGGGAAAGTTGTTAAGAATGGCCATTTCATGTAATTATTTTTTCAAAGAATTCAATCACGTGGGGCAATAAAAAGATTGATTTGATGTTTGAGTGGTTCTTTTAGTAATAGCATCTTTGCTTGAATTTAAAACTAAAACAGATGTGTGTTTCATTGCAGAATAAATTCTACATCAAAATGTCAATTCTTTTCTACTGAAAGCATTAGCCCATGTATTTAAATTTCTGCCCCTGTACTTTTATTTCATAAAATGGAGTTACTGAAGAGTAAATTTATCTGTCAACAAAGGTTTCATAGTCAAATAATTTCTTTTATTTCAATTTAAACATAATTTATGCTGTGTAGTTTATTCAAATATTATTTTGTAAGATTCTCTTTCATAGAATTATTGTAGCTTTTTGCAAGAACTGATCTACCACCTTTCTACAAATTGTTCATTTTTGAATTGTATAGTAGAGATGTATTCTTTCTTTGATTTTTGTACTGAATGGAAAAATTACACATTATGCAGATATTTATTTTAAAATTAATGTGATCAATTACTTGTTTAATTTCTTCTTGTAGGCCATTGTATTGTGTTTTAGGCTTCATTTTACTAAAAACAGTACTACGAATAATACAGCATCTGCAACTGTACGCCAGTTGGTTTCTGCAGTATTTGAAAGAATTATTGCAGAAAATTATTCACCACCTGAACGTATGTAACGTATAATATTATAAGTTCCTTTTTGACATTGATGAAGTTAAATATGTTTAAGCAAATGATTCTTGAATAGGATCTAATGTTCAGTCCAATCTACAATTAGAAGAATTGAAGGGAGGTAGTCGTATTCCACCAAGATCTTTACCTGGTCATGCAGCTGATGGCTTTATGTTGTTTCAGGTATAATACTTTCCTTTGAAATTTAGAATGACAATTTACAGATCTGTTAATAAAAAAGAGCATTATATGAAACCAGAATTGTATATCAACTTTTGAAAACATGTTCTTTAATCTTGCATTCTTTTGAAAAATTCATCCTCTGTAGAGTATCACTAGTTTATTTAATAAATATTGATTATTAAAAAAGGGACAATTTTTTTATGATAGTGTAATTAACCATCTTTAATATAACGTCCTGGGAAATTTTTGTTTCACCTTATTATTCTGAGAAAATAATTTGTCAAAAACACTTTCGAGCATGAACTTATGAGCACAAGGAAGTTGTGTATCAATTATTTATTTCTGGCTTTCAGGAAATTACTGTACAGGTCACAAACAAGTTATATATTTTTCTTAGAAGAACATTGAAACTTCTTTTTCTATTTACAGCAGTAATGTTATGTTGACAATTCACTTTAAACGCATTTAGTTATGTTACTAATCATCAGAAATTCATTAAATGTCTTCTACAATGAATATATATTAATGTAATTGAAGGAAGTGTGAGAAAAAATGTGTCATATTATAGATCAAAATGCTTTTCACATCCTATAAATGCATTGGGAAACTTCCTATTGTAAATAACTAAATTTTTTAGTTTTTAAAATTTAAAATTTGACTTTATTTGTAATTCTATACAGTGAACAAATTTTTAATAGTTATTTATTATTAGCTAAAACTACATTGTAATTCTCTGAATAATTTTGCTGTCATTTTTGTATTTAGGATTTAGTGCAATTAGTAAATGCAGATCAGCCTTTTTGGTTGATAGGATTAACAGAAATGACTCGCACTTTTGGTTTGGAATTATTAGAGTCTATTCTATCATCATTTCCTGAAGTCTTTTTCAAGGTATGTTTTCTATCATGTTGATTATATATTTTACTATCAAACTTAAGTTTACTTACTAGTTTGCCAAAATTCTGCTTTTCATATTACACTTCAAAGTTAAAAAAAAAAATAAGCTGTTCAAACGTAATAATTTTTTTTATAAATGTATGAAAACTCTATTATTTTTTTTTGTTATAATTTAATTCATTTGGTTTACGTATTTTTGGTTTTATTAAGGGAATAGGGTGTCTAAGTGCTTGTGTGTTTGAGAGAAAAGTGAGGACGATAAAGAAATGTCTATTGAGATTAATAGACATTTTTTTTTTAGTTTAAATTTATGCAAAAGGGATATGTTTGTATAATTTTTTGACATGGCTAATATAGTAGTATTTATCAAGCTGTCTGTTTCACAGTTTTTTTAATTTCTGATTGTATAATAGATTACTGTGTTTGAGGATTTTTCATTTTAATGCGTGCTAAATTGTTGTATCAAAATTTACAAGTCCATGTAAATTTGTATAAAAATAAAGCTCTCTCTGTTTTTTATTGTTGATAAAACGAAATGGGTATATTCATAAATGCTATAGTTCTTTAAATTATAAAAATCAATTAGATGTAAAGTGTTTGTTACCTCACATTTAAATTATTTTTTTACATATAAAAGTCTTAATTTTTGTAAGTCTTAATTTTACAATCGAAACATGTTTTTATACTTGATGAAAGTTAAAAAAAATATTATAAACTTAATAATATTATGAATAATTCAAATTTTTTAAAAATTGGTTGCTTTAAGAATGTGTTATTGTGAAAAATAGTATTTCATTGAGAATTAGTTAAGAATGCTATAGTATAGTTGTAAAGTTGTAAATTACTCTCTTGTGGTTATTTAAGATCTAAAATAAATAATTTTTTCAAGTGTTTAATAGTCTCACAAATATTAAAAATAAAAGAGTGAAATGATTTTGGAAAACAATGTTTTCTTTTTAGATTGTTACATTTTGGTTGGGCACCAGTATTACTGTATTTTATCTTTAATTTTATGAAATTTAAGTTGATTCTGTATCAGTTTTGTTTGTGTAATGTTAGTGAAATGTATTAATTTTAGATCAATACATAGTAACTTACCAGTCTATATGAAGCATCAACTTATACTGCTTGTAATTAACAGCAAAAAGAATTTGCTTGATTTTTTTATAAAATGAAATTAACTATCTATGACTACACTTAGTTTTATTGTTTTAAGAGTACACAGCATTCTCGTATGAGGCTTTTTTAAAATTTATTTCTTATTTTAAAATTATATTGTAATTTGTTGATCTTTTCTATTTTGCAGCATGTGGAATTCAATTTTTTATTGAAGGAAAGAGTATGTCCACTTATCATAAAACTGTTCTCTCCAAATATAAAATATCGTCAAAGTGGGCAGAATACAGGACCTGCAACTACTACTTCTGATAAGCCATATTTTCCAATATCTATGCGATTACTTCGTATTGTTTCAGTTTTAATTCAGCGTTATTATAAGATGCTGGTAATCATTGTTTTAGTTTTTCATCATTTAAAATAAAAAAAAATATTGATAAAACTTGTTTTATAATTTTATTAATTTTTTTATTTGGTTTGAACCAGGCACTTTGACTTGCAAAAAACTGTTAGCATCTCTTTAGGAGGTTCAGTATTCATTTAAAATTATTAACTAATTTTATAGTAGATGTATGAAGGTTTGTTATTTTTACTTTTAAAAGCCAACTCTTATCCTGTTACATTCTAATTTATTATTAAATAAACATTTTGTAGATTTGAGTCTTGCTTCTGATTTTTACAAATGTAAATTAACAGGTATTTTTATGATTCTTTGTAAACAGTTATAATACTTTACACTTACTGATATTACTGTTATGTAAGTATGAATTAAAAGGCTTTTTATAATATGTTTGTATATTCTCATTTGAAAGGTCACAGAATGTGAAATATTTCTATCCTTGGTAGTGAAATTTTTAGATGTAGATAAACCACCTTGGCAGCGGGCTTTGGCTTTAGAAGTGTTGCATAAAATGTGTATTCAGCCAGAATTATTGAAGTAAGTATTTAATTTTTTTTCCATGTATATGCTTTATGAAACTTAAGTTTCTATATTAAATCTACTATTTTTATGTTGAATTATTTACATTCATCACTTATTTATATCAAGACAGTAAGCAGCAAGCAATGAAGAAGCAATTAATCAAAGGTCTCAGCTTCTTTGCATAAGGCTTCTGCCTTGGTGTGAATAAACTTTCTCAGATAAAATACCAAATGGTAAACCCAAAGGAAAGTAATACTTAAGTTGCTCTCCAGTTATATTGTGCCTTTTGATATTGTCTATATCTTGGGATCCTGTATCACTGGAAAGTAAAATTGCAATATTTACTCTGTTAAGAAGACTTGGCATGGGTTTATCATTCAATAATATGGATAATGTTTATTTATTTTTTTATGAATAAAAAGAAAAAGCATTTTGATTGATACATATGAAAGATAAAGATCATTCTCCAATAGACGGCATAAACAGTTTTATTTAACTACAACAGTAATATAGTTCTATGCAATTTAATTTATATTAAATAATTCAAACTAAAAGCAAATTCAGACTAGAAATATATGTATTTCTTTTTGGATATCATAAAATTACGTTTCCTTCACAATGAGTCCCTGCTTTAAAAATATGTATATGGAATTTTAAATTTGTAATTGTAAACCCAGTAAACTTGCAGTATTTAATGCAGTATATTAGAAAAAGATATTTATACTAGTTATTTCAATTACATAATATTTTAATGCAGTATCCAGATTATATGTATAAAAATAGCTGATAACCTAAATTTTTATTTACTTGTTTTTAATTTTCTTTGAATGAATTGAAATTAAATTATGCGGTCGATAGTAATAGCATTTTAAAGCATTTTTAATCTTATGAATATTCTTTTGATACTGATTTATTTAACATGTTTTCGTTTAGATCCTTCTGTCAATCATATGATATGAAACCTCATAGCACAAAAATATTTAAAGATATTGTGAATGCCCTTGGCTCCTACGTCCAATCTATGTTTATTGTTTCCAACACAAACAATCCTGTTCTCTCAGCAAGCTTATCAAGTGGTTGTGGTGCACCACCTGCAGCTGCAGTACAAGGTCAACCTCCTGCTTTATTAGCTGGAATGCCTGTTGGTCCTGGTATTACTCCACAAGCTGGATTTCTGTATCGTGGTATTTGGCTATCAATCACCCCTATCCCATCTGGAACATGCAAGCCAGTATTGTACGTAAAAAATATTATAATATGCATTATTTTAAATCCTATACTCTAATAATTTGTTAATCATAAAGTAAAGAAGTAGATTGAATTATATATATTTATTCTTAATTTCTTGTTAACTGATTTCTATCATTGATTGATGAACTTATTTTCCCTGTTTGATTATTTGTAGAGATTAAATTCTGATTTATTTACTAATATTTATTTAACTTGTGAATATTTTCAATTGAATTAAATTCTTCTGTTTGTTTATCCAATATATTTTTTTTAATATGTATTCTTTTGAATTTTTTTTTTCTTTCCAACTATTTAAAAATGTATGCAACTTTTAAAATTAAAAAAAAAACTTTTTTCTCTGAAATTAATCAAATGTAGAAAAATTATAACTGAAGATGCTTATCTACCTTTTTTATTGAAAATATATATGAAATTAGAATAATTTCCTGTAATAGTTGTAATTAGGGATTGTGTGCAATATCAGTATACTGGAATGCTGAATACAGGTACTTTCAGTCATTTGTACAATTTTATAATGCTGGTATTCACAAGTTTAAATACAGTACAGTCCCGCTAATCCGAACACGGCTAATCCGAACATCCGGTTAATCCGAACGGCTCCGTGGAAAAAATTTTATAATTTTAAGGACGAAAATCGGTGAATATTTCAATATAAAACAGTATAAACCTTAGTTCAAAACAGTTCTTTATTTAATATTCACGCATTGTACATCAAGTTATGGTACAAATTTTAAAATGGAATAAACTACAGAACAGAACCACTAATGTTTAGTATGAAAAATTGTACAACATAACCCGTACTCCCAGTTCAAATAGTGATTTCGCTGTTACTCCGGCTAATCCGAACAATCACGTAATCCGAACAGGGGTCGGTCCGATATTGTTCGGATTATCGGGACTGTACTGTACTGGTTTTTCAGTATTTACTAGAAGTTTTAAAATTGTCTCCACTATATGTTCAGAGATCACCAACATAGGAAAACGGTATATGTTTTTGTTTTTATGTCTCCTTAAAGGGTGAAATTAATTAGAATGTGAATCTAAAGTTGCATTGTACAATCAAGAAAAGTGATAAAATATCTGAATCACATCCAAGGAGGTGGGACAATACTATCCTATTACAGCTCAGAGTGATTCTGAACATGTGCAGGATTTGTAGTCTGAATGTTGTATCTGTGAAAACAACGTTGTAATTGTGAAGAAAGTGTTTAATATTTTGATATTTTCTTAATTGGTCAATTTGTTACTCACATTGTATTTGCATATCCTACTTTAGGGTTCAAAATATTTTTCAGATTCATTAAAAATAAATTCATAAATAATAACCCGTAATAATAAATAAGAATAACTTTAAAAATAAATTGATAAAATATCCAATCCACAAGAAGCAATCATTGACTTAAACCTGCAAATTAAAATAAACCTGTGTCCAATAGTGAATTTGACATATCAAGAACTGTATCAGATCTAATTCGAGTAAAACTGGCTATTGTGGCATTATGTCAGATAGATTATAATTTCTTAATAGCTAATGCAACAAAAAATTTCATGTTGCAGTCACTGAACGAACAGCACACCTCACTATATGAAGAATTATATATTACATTGAAAAATTGCAAAGAAGAAAGGCATAATGTAATAGAAAATATCTTACGGTATTTACATACATTTATACGGTATTTATATTTAAAAATGAAAGAGAAGAAAAGAGACTAATTCAAAGTTAATAGTAAATTTCGTTAAAAATTTTGTACCCCCTAATCTATCCACATTCAGAAGAATTCGTTAAAATTATCGAAGATGTTGACACTAATGTCGATAGTGAAAATGAACTGTATCTTGAACAGAAATTAGAATTGGTAATAGCTAGAAAAATTTCAACATACCAAAATATAATACAGGTATCAGCTATGTCCAAAACCATCCGACGAGAAATCGATCTATTTGAAGATGAGGGATTTAGAGATGAATACTTAGAAAAAGTGTATTGCGTATTGCTAACAGTACCATTAACTAGCGTAGATGCCCAGTGCTGGTTTATTCATTGGGTGCTTGGGGCGGGCGCCCGGAAGGGCTCAAAAGGGCCGAATAAGCTGGACTTTATAACAGGTTTTCTGGTAATAAGTTTCGATTCATCAGTGCGAAGGGGGCCGTAGATCTTCTACGCCTACAGCCCCAAATGAGCTGTTGATGTGGAAAGAGCATTTTTGACAGCTGGTAATTTTTCACACAAAATTTCGTTTCAGGCTTAATAACAGTTCAATTGTTACATTATGTTTTGTAAGATCACATTTCAAAAATCTGTAATAGTACCACAGACTGAAAAGTGACAATTATACTTTTCTGTGATTTAAATAAATGAGGTGTTCCTTTATTTTTTGTGATATTTACACTCTCTAATAAAACTGGCAAATAAATTAAAGAAACACCCAATGTTTTCTTTTTTTTCTGTAATTTTTACTACCAGTATTAAGATTTAAAAAATACTGAATACCGGTATTAAACTTTTGGTTCAACATTGCAATCCCTAGTTGTAACTATCAAAGATAATCTAGTAAAAAAAATTATTTCCTTTATCTTTGAGCCAATTTTTTTCTTTAAGAATATAAAAATTTTCACAAAAATCGTTGTGCATGAAAAGGAGGAATGAATATATTCTTTTTAATTACGAAAGGTGTGTGAGTGAATTTTTTATGCTTAAAAATCTTATTGAATTAGGACTTTTAAAATAAAAAAGCATGTTGGAGACCATGGATTTTTTAGTTACTTTTTACTCTTTTAGGATTTAAAAAATTAAAACTTTATTTTGATTTTTATTGAAATTATGTTGCAAAAGCATAAATCTAAGCATATAAAAATATAAAATTTAATATTTTTTCTCTTAAAACCTTGGAAGCACCCTAATTACTATTATTTTATTTATAAATTAATTGTGCATGCATGAACTTTTTTTTTAAAGTAAACATTGTTTATTTTGTGATGAATTTTGTAGTTACTCAAAAAAAAATTAGCACATTTTGAAGAATCTCTATTTCTAAAAAAAAAAAATTCTCTGTTATTTATTTTGATTCTTATATTATTTAATTTTTTTTCAGTTTAGAGTTGTTGGACAGATTGGAAGCACCTGGAGTTCCTGATGGATATGGTATATCTGTGGCATATTCATGTCTTCTTGATGTAATAAACAGTATTGGTTCTATTATATGCTACCCAAAGAATACAGAGACTTTATTAACCACTTCTAATGACATTTCTCACAACGCTGAAGACATTGTTTCAGGAAACTTGAAGCTCCCAGTAGTTACAGAACAAATATCTGAAACTTCTGCATGTGATAAAATATGTGATATTGACTGCCCCACTGAGCTTTCAGAACAAATTATAAATTCGACATGGTGTGGACTTCTGGCTGCATTTACCTTATTAATTGAGGCCAGGTATTTGTATTTTACTATTAGATTTTAACTGAATTATTAGTCATGTATTTGTTTATACATGAGTTTTTTAATTCGTTTGTGTGTGTTTCAAGATGATTTTTTTTATATCTTTGTGTGCTTAATCAAAATAATTTACTTCTATATTGTTGTGTTAAAATTTCATAAGTAAAGAAAGCATTGTTACATTTTAATATTTTTCTTATCTTAAATGATGAGAAAAAATGATATACCATAATGGGCTCATATTCTGATATTGTACTATACAAAGACATTTTTTTAACTGCTTGCATTTTAAGATATTGATTAAGATTGTTAGTGATATTTTTTTATGCAATGCATAATGTTTTTTTTGCCTATAGATTTTTTAGAATGAATTTTGGGTATAATGATTGTGTGATATATATGCAAATTGTTTGATTGCAAATATGTTTATTTCAGTACCGATGAAACAGCTACTGAAAATATCCTTAAAGCAATGCAGATATACAGCAGCTTATGTGGCACCTTGAATATGACAATACCTCGGGATGCTTTTATCACTGCAATGTGTAAAGCTTCACTTCCCCCTCATTATACATTAACTGTATTGAATACTAATTTACTCAAGTCTGAAGTGAAAGGTATATTTGAGATTGTTTATTCTATATCACAAAATATGTTTCATTTTTTGCTAATAAGTCACAAAAATAATTTGTCATACATTTTGTGATACTCCCCCCCCTGGGAGAATATCTCTCGGAGCATCAGCGTGAGCTAGAGGCTTAGGATTAACGAAAGAACTAGAAGGAAACATAATCTTAATATATCTTTATTAAGATTTTCAACTTAAACTTCTAATAAATTAAATTATAATAATGTGAGAGAATCTATGATGGCAAAATATGCAACACAAATATATATATATAGGACTGAGCGATTTTCTATGAGACACTCGCTAGGGACAGGGTGAATGCAAACAAACTTGCACTTCAGGACGGGGCGTTTTGGTCGCTAAGTCTAACTTAAGAAAAAAAAAAAAGCATAAATAATAAAATTTCAGGCCTAACGTTGTAATTTTTGGTACCCCTTTAGATTATTACAAAAGTTTTCCATTATATTAAAACTAGAATGTAATAACGTTTTTCCTGTAACTTGCATGAAATTATATAAAAGAAATATGACTTACCATGGGAAATAAATTTCGTAAGCACTATTCATTTGTTTCCAAAATTTTCATTGACAAAACACATTGATACACTTTCAAATTAATAAAAAAAATTACGACAAAGTTCATTTACAAAAAGAATAGCAAAATTAAAATGAAGATTGAGTGTGGAAAATCTCGAAGCATGGAGAAACGCATTGTATGATTTGCAAGCATAAAATGTTTGTTGTGTTTTTTATTTACACACGGTTTGTGACTATACACTTTGGCCTTTTTCACCCTTTTTGTTCATATTAAGGTTAGGAAATGCCTTCAAAACAATCAAATAGTAACCTGAGGTCAAGGTTTTGGAAATAAAAGTATGCGAAATGTATCCGAAAGTAACAAAAACTAACGAAACTGACGCTAAAACTCTAAAAACACTCCACACTCTTAAGAAAAAGAAAATAATAAAGCATTGAGAGAGTTATTAGAAATGCGAATGTTTTATATGAAGTTTAAATTTAATGAGCGATTTGTTGACTTTTCGATTATCCCTTCCCCTGCCACAGCTGATGAGTAAAATACCAAATCCAGGAAGAATATAAACAAACTGAAGGTCAGGTTACTCTAGCTATGTTCAGTTTCAATATAATGGACAGAGGATGCCATCTAGTGGTAAGTATAAAGCGTTCCAGCTGAAAAGTCGCATATGCTTTGCCCGATCTACCAGAGTGTCTTTCTAAAATGCATATTTGCACCGCCCGGCCATGAGGTGCGTCTGTGATTGCATATTTGCACTGCCCGTCGCGAAGGGGTTAAGCAAGAATTTGCAAAATTCTCTTCAGTAAATCAAACGGAAGTTTTTTGCTCTGACAGTTGTTTGGAAATGACTTAATCTTTTCACAGTTTGATATTCTTATTAGTTTATTTCATATACAAAACTTAATCATCTATTTTTAGAATGGTATATTATATTTTTACTTTCAATTTTAATTCATCTAATTTAAGTTAAAGCGTAATGATAAAATATTTTGATGAAAACAGTTTCTCTGAAGAGAGCTTCATTAGTGCCTGGAGAAATACATTGTTTAAATGGAAGTTTATGTACTGTTTGTAATTTGTAAGATTTATATGATTTTTTTAATGAAAATCCCTTTTTAAATAATGCTTATTTGTGAAATGTTATGAAGTCTTTTGGAAATATTCTGTTTAATTTTGGTTTTAGCATAATTATTTGTTTTAGTCATATATACCTTTTTTGGTTAAGATTAAGTTAAATTTTTCTGTGTGCATTATTTTTTTTTAAATTAAAGAATAAAAACTGTTATTGTGTGTATGTAGAATTTTGAGTCATTTTAATCTTTGAAGTAATTAATTATTTTTTTACTTTTCTTTGTTATTGAATATATCTTTGAAATGTATTATTTGGAAAAATTTGAAATAGAGCAATGAGTACACAATATTTAATTGAACCATCTAATCTTTTCTATTTTTGGCTTTGTATTCAAATCATAATTATTGTCTTAACATTATAAAACCTAATTAAAGTTTCTTTAGGAAAATTTACCATTCGTATCTAAGTAACATCTAAATTTTTATAAATAGATTTTGTAATAACTTGCCTAATTTTAAATTAATTTGTACCTTTTAATTTAGGAGATCGTAGAAGAGAATGTGATGATATAATTCATTCTGGTCTTAACTGCAATAATCTTTCTGGAGCATCTCAGCTTCCTTTAGGTCTTTATTTGGGAAGTTGTGAGGGGCATGAAATGAGGCAACAAGTAGTGGCTGTTGGAACACCTTTGCCTACTGCATCTTTGCCTCTTGGTGCTCAGCAAGGACCTGTAATGGTATGTTATTTATATTAAAATTATATCACAATAATCATGTGTGCTTTCATGATTTCAAAAAAGAAATGCGTGTTTTCATTGACTTATTTTTGCATTGATAATAAATATTGTGTGAATTCTGTTGTTGATACACATTATCATTTAACATGACTTTGTAGGAAGTGTCTTTTCTCATCTTGAAGTACATTATTTATATTGCCACACGCATAATTTGCTACAAGTCCCGATAGCCGAGTTGGCAGAGCGTTGGACTGAACTTCCTCAGGTCTCGGGTTCGAATCCCGGCCCCGGCAGATTTATCCAAAGACTGGAATTTTGTTTCCGTTTTTAATGTATTGTTTCTCTAGGTTCTAGATGAATCCAGATCATTCTTTAGAGTGCATACTGGTTATTTCTCGAATATTCCGAAGTGTATAAAAGCAGAGTTCATCGCCAGTTGGGCATGTTCTCAGTCCAGTGTTGTATCGAGCTCCAAGCGTTAGAATAAATCTAATTGTTTGTTTAATTGAACTGTGTACTTCTTTCGAACTCCGTGACAAGTAATGCCACACGCATAATTTGCTACAAGTCCCGATAGCCGAGTTGGCAGAGCGTTGGACTGAACTTCCTCAGGTCTCGGGTTCGAATCCCGGCCCCGGCAGATTTATCCAAAGAAATGCCACACGCATAATTTGCTACAAGTCCCGATAGCCGAGTTGGCAGAGCGTTGGACTGAACTTCCTCAGGTCTCGGGTGACATCATTAACGAACAATTCATCCGTGACTCCGAAGTTTCTTGCTGGTCATCCAAGCAACCCGATGTGTCGGAAATAACACATAGATGCCCTTCATTTAGTGGTTCAGCTTGGCCTATGCACATTCCTCTAGGGATGATTTGGTTTCGGAACTGCAGGTTGGTAACCCAGACATCACTTTTTCCGTTACGATATGTGGATACCATGGACGGTGTAGCAATATTTTTCTCGAAGAGCAAATGTTTGCTGCCGTCTAGAACTACATTTATGTCTCCTCGGATTTGATATCCTGATACTGTTATTCTAGTTAAAGAATGCGGCTTAAGTGTATAGTCTCTGGTGGCATACAAATTCCAGGCGTCAGGCGCTGTGGAGTCTCGACAGACCCTTGAACAAAATGACAGCGGGGCGCTGTCTTCTTTTTCGAGGGGAGCAATGCCACACGCATAATTTGCTACAAGTCCCGATAGCCGAGTTGGCAGAGCGTTGGACTGAACTTCCTCAGGTCTCGGGTTCGAATCCCGGCCCCGGCAGATTTATCCAAAGACTGGAATTTTGTTCAAGGGTCTTTATTCTGGAACGAGTGATGGGTCCTTTGTATGATTCTTTGGGAGGAATAATTGGGATGAAATTCTACCATTTGTAACCTTCGCTTATAATACCGCTAAACAAGAGACCACAGGTTTTACGCCGTTCTATTTACTTCATGGTCGTGAAGCGGAAACGACACTAGATACAATGCTACCATTCTGTCCTAACGATTTTGATGACAATAACATCACCAAGATAGCAGCCAGAGCCGAAGAATCACGACAGCTAGCCCGAGTGCACACTCTGAGAGCTCAAGACAAAGATCGTCGACGTTACGATTCCAAATACCAAATGGTATCCTACGCTCCCGGAGATCTCGTATGGGTTTATACTCCAGTGAGAAAGTCGGTCTCTCCGAAAACTCTTAAGAAGGTATTTCGGACCGTATCAGGTGCTACGCCGTTTATCAGCCGTGACTTACGAAGTACAAGATTTTGATCCTGCTTCACGAAAAAGAAAACTAAGAGAAGTTGTCCATGTACTGCGTATGAAACCGTACCATGATCCCTCGAAACCGAGGATATTCCTCCCAAAGAATCATACAAAGGACCCATCACTCGTTCCAGAATAAAGACCCTTGAACAAAATGACAGCGGGGTGCTGTCTTCTTTTTCGAGGGGAGCAATGCCACACGCATAATTTGCTACAAGTCCCGATAGCCGAGTTGGCAGAGCGTTGGACTGAACTTCCTCAGGTCTCGGGTTCGAATCCCGGCCCCGGCAGATTTATCCAAAGACTGGAATTTTGTTTCCGTTTTTAATGTATTGTTTCTCTAGGTTCTAGATGAATCCAGATCATTCTTTAGAGTGCATTATACTGGTTATTTCTCGAATATTCCGAAGTGTATAAAAGCAGAGTTCATCGCCAGTTGGGCATGTTCTCAGTCCAGTGTTGTATCGAGCTCCAAGCGTTAGAATAAATCTAATTGTTTGTTTAATTGAACTGTGTACTTCTTTCGAACTCCGTGACAATATTTCATTTCCCTTGCAACTTTATGATTCATTTTATATACCAGAAGATATTTAAGCATTCAGCTTACAAATTAGAACTATATTTAATTTGCAATTCTTTGATGATACTAGCTCTTTAAATTGATCAATAAATGCATACAATTATTTTGAATTTTTTTTTTTTTTTGCCTTCTTGGCATGGATTTAAGTCAATGTTACTTATTGCTTAGCTATTTATGTATTTGAGTTGTTCTTGAAAGGAAAAAAAATGTGAAAATTAAGCCCCCTTCTGAGTTTCTTTATGAATAATTGAGAAATATATCTTAAAGGTATCAACAATAACTAGATCTTAAGATTGGATCAAAAAGCGATTTAAAATTCTATGGTCAAAATTCTACTGCAACATTGGGTTGAGTTAAATTCTGTGGTTGACCTTAAGCATAGTCTGTTAGTATTATCACCATTAAGCTAATTTTTATGTGCTTTAAATGTTTTTCTACAATAAAACAATGCTGCCATGATATATGTCCGTTTCTACAATTTTCTTATGTAAAAGTGAAACATTACTGTAGGGAACTGTTTCATAGCAGAATACCTATACATAGTTTTCTAACTGTGAATTTTGCGAAAATCTTTTAAAGGAATTTCTTTTATTTACAAATTGAATTGTTACTTTGATATCGTTTCGAATCAATTCTGTATAAGCTATAATTTTTGGGTGTTTTCATGTAAAATTTCAAGTTGTGAAGTTTGAATAATATTCATTATTTACATTAATATTATATTTAATCCATTCTTTCTCTCTCTGAAAGGTTGATACTTGACTTATTTTTTTCAGCTTATAAAACCCTTTTTTTATTTTTCAGTTGACTGCTAAAAATCTGCAGTGTATGAGAGCTGTCTTGAGCTTAGCACATTGTCATGGCGCTATTTTGGGTACAGCATGGCATCTTGTTTTAACTACATTACAGGTAAAATTTTGTCTTAACATTTTTATTATTTTTCAAACATAAGATTTTGTTGCATCTGTTATTAACTTGTTTTAAAACAATTTGCAAATAACAAAATTTGTGGAAACCTGTGAGAATAGTATTTTTGAAGTTTGATGGCTAATAATACAATTTTATTAAAGTAATGTAATAAATTTTTGAATAGAAATTATAATTTGATCAATGTGATGCTGCAATTATTGTTTTATGCTGAAACTTTTCATTGGAGCAGCAGTTATAAGTACAAAAAAATGAAACTTCTGTGAAAAATGCGATGCATAAAATTTTTCGCATTGCAGCTACCACCTTATTTTGATAAACTTTATCAATAATTACTACCTTAACAGTTTTGAATGGAGAGTCTTTAAAGTTCTGCAAATGTTGTAGCTTAAACCAAAACTGAACTATGTTTTCTATTAATTCATACAATTGGTATTTTTAACTGATAAATGTCTTCGATCAGTTCTCTAGATTTTTAATCAAATTTAAGTTGATGATGTATTTTGTTTTTTTGTTTGACTATTATAACTGTAGAATAAGCCAAATTTTTGAAAGGATAATATGATATGAAGTTAATTCTTTTTGATTATTAAGGTTCAATATATCTTGTAAAAGAGATCATGAGTGGAAGGCGTCGATTTAAGCTTAAGTATGTTTAACTTACTCTTTGGGTTATATAAAACAAATTTTCCCTATCCCTTTTTGATGCCATTTAATCTTAGATCATCACTCTATTCCATTGTTCCTCTGTTGTATTGGCTTCATCTTTAACCTCTTTAGGACAGGGCGTTTTCGTCGCTAAGCCTAACATAAGAAAAAAAAAGCATAAATAATAAAATTTCAGTCCTAACGTCTTAATTTTGGGTACCCCTTTAGATTATTACACAAGTTTTCCGTTACATTAAAACTAGAATGTAATATCGTTTTTCCTGTAACTTGCATGAAATTATATAAAAGAAATATGACTTACCTTGGGAAATAAATTTTGTAAGCATTATTCAATTGTTTCCAAAATTTTCATTGACAAAACACATTAATACACTTTCAAATTAATAAAAAAAATTAGGACAAAGATTATTTACAAAAATAATAGCAAAATTAAAATGGAGATTGAGTGTGGAAAATCCCAAAGTATGGTGAAACGCAAAGTACTACATTGTATGATTTGCAAGCATAGAATGTTTGTTACGGTTTTTTTTTTATTTACACACGGTTCGTGACTATACACTTTGGCTTTCTTAACCCTTTTTGCTCATGATAAGGTTTGGAAAATGCCTTCAAAATAATCAAATAATAACCTGAAGTCAAGGTTTTTGAAATAAAAAAAGTATGGGAAATATATCAAAAAGCAACAAAAACTCTAACGGAACTGACGCTAAAACCCTAAAACACTCCACACTGTTAAGAAGAAGAAAATAAAAGAGCATTGGGAGAGTTATTAGAAACGTGAATGTTTTATCAAGGGAAAATTTTACGAGCTTTTGCTTACATTTCGATTATCCCCTCCCCCACTACAGCTGATGAGCAAAATACCAAATCCAGAAAGAATATGAACAAACTGAAGATCATGCTACTCTAGCTATGTTAAGTTTCAATATAATGGACATAGGGTGCCATCCAGTGGTCATTTAAAATTGTTCCAGCTGAAAAGTCATATTTGCATCGCCCGGACTATAGATGCGTCTGTGAAGAATGCATATTTGTACTGCCCATCGCGAAGGAGTTAACCCCATGTAATTTCGAACAATATATAGAAAAATCAAATGTATTTAGCATTTAGACTAAATTTCTTCATATGTGTAAAATTTCTAAAGGGTTTAGAAAATATGAAAGCCATGGTAAGGTCTCCACTAGTTTTTTGGGAACTAGTTTTATCTTCCAGGGCTTGGCGCAATAAAGAAATCACACCAAGTAGCGCTTGTTGCTGCTGGAATGGAATCCAAGATGGTGGACTAGCGGTAATTTAATGATACACAATAATTTTAAAGAATTGTTTGGAATGTATCTCAAATGAAGGATACAGAAACAGATTGAGAATAACCGAGATCAATCAATGAATAATGAGTATCAATATAATCAGTAGCACACACAGGAATTTTTCAAGGGGGGTCCAGGGTCGAAAGTTCCCCATTCTTGCATCATGCTCCTTTTGATTTTGTTGATTTTCGGGAACAAAACACAGTTTAAAAAACTAATTATTGAATAAATAGTTAGCATTAATTAATAAAATTAATCATTAATAATAACATCTCAATGAAACAGGAAGTTGGCCACTGGTACCTGACAAACAATATTTTAGTTTTTTCAGTTAAAGATCAATGAGCATTTAAACATTCCACATAAATTACGTAATATATTTACTGTTTTTGACTGCTATATGAGTGTGCAATATTTTAAGAAAAATAGAAATTGGTACAATTGTTTCATGTAGATTTATCAAAGTTGCTTATGATCATTTATATAAGCTATTTTTTTTTACTTTGATTTTCATTTTTTTAATGCTGACAAGGGGAGAGCACGACTAAGGAAACTCATTTGAGATTAAGACTTGGTGTAATAGTAGTACTACTTCTGGGTGTTAAACCCTCAATGTAATTCCACCGAATGGCCAGCTAATTCAGAGAAAATAGCCTTCGAAATTCATGCTTAGCTTTTATACAATTAAATTTTAATATATCTTCCAGTCACACAATGGTGCAGTTGGGAGGATGCCTGCTTTGTAATCAAGCGGGCAAGGTTCGAAACGTGCGAGCAACTTTTTTTTTCAATTTGTTTAATTATTTTTTAAAATTAAATTTATTTATGAAAGGTTTATTAAATATTAAATCGTATTTTATGTAATTATTTTGTATTTTATAAAGTAAAAGAATTACTGTAATTATATAAATTTTTATATTAAATTTTATATAAATATATTTTTATATTAATAAAAAATATTTATAATAGAATATAGAAAAAGTATTAAATATTTTACAAAAAAATCAGTTACAAATAGTTTTATAATGTGAAATACAGTATACTATAAATAAAATATTATATCTATGTATAAAATATTTTATAATTAATATAATAAAAATAATATTTTTGTCTTTTTTTATACATTATTAATTTAATTATTTTATAATTATTTAAAATGTTTAATAAGTCCTTTTAAATAAATTTATTTAATTTTAATAAATTTATTTAAATAATTTTAATAAATTAATAATAATTTTAATGACTTTTATTATTAATTAATTTAAATAATAAATAATTGAAATAATAAATGTACTTAATTTTTTTTACTTAAGATACAAAATAATTACATAAAATATCATTTAATATTTAATAAACCTTTCATAAATAAGTTTATTTAATTTTAAAAAATAATTAAACGAATTGAAAAAAAAAAGTTGCTCACACGATTCGAACCTTGTCTGCTTGATTACAAAGCAGGCATCCTCCTAACTGCGTCATTGCGTGACTGGAGGAAATTAAAATTTAATTGTATAAAAGCTAAGCATGAATTTGAAGGCTATTTTCTCCGAATTGACTGGCCATTTGACGGAATCATATTGAGGATTGAACACCCTGAAGAAGTACTACTATTACACCAAGTCTCGACCCCAAATGAATTCTTTCCCCTTGTGAGTACTAAAAACCTGGTTGTATCTCAATTTTAAGAGGTTAGTGTAGAAATATTACGGTAAATGTAATTTATTTAAATTTTAACACCTTTATTTGCAGCATCTTGTCTGGATTCTTGGATTAAAACCATCAACTGGTGGGAGTTTAAAAGCTAGTCGTACAAGTGATTCTGCTAATGCTGTAATAACAACTGCTGTGATGGCTGATTTGCCTGTTTTGTCTGCTATGTTATCTAGATTATTTGAAAGCTCCCAGTAAGTGTTTTTACTATCTTATAATTTTATAAGAGATTTCAAAATTGTAAAACTTTTGGACTAAAAGCGAAAGGTTTTGAAAGATTTGTCATAAAAAGAATTGCATTAAAATTAATTATTTTTATCTTTCTCAGATGATTAAACCTTTTCTTTCTTGTAGATTATCTTGTAAATAATGAGAACAGAAAGATATGCCTTGTTAGCTCATTTTGCTGAACAAATTTATTTAAAAAAAGCTAAATTGTTTAAGTGTCTTAACTTTTTAATTGAATGTATTGCTTTTTAATACAGATTAAGCTATGCATTTTAATTTTTTCAGATATCACTTTTGTGTTTGCAAAATTATCTCTCTCACTTTAAAAAAATGATATTGAATATACAGTTTTGTAGCAAGAGCTCACAGCATTTTAATTTTGTAAATTTTTTTGTTATAATAAATGTAATATAATTTTTTTAAAAATTTCATCCACATTAATGGTTTTTAAAGAAATTTATTTCTGTAAATATTTACAACTTTTAAAAATATTATTAAGTTAAATTTAATCAAAAGTGTGTATAAAAAATAATTAAAAATAGAATAAATAATTAAGAATATAAATCTGTAAAAATATTCTAAGAAGTTGTATTTATTGTTTTAAACTTTTTTTTGTTAAGATAAATAAAATTACATGTTGTGTTTTTATAAAAAAGTAAGAATAGTAAGTCTCACAATCTTAGTTGATAAAAGTTAAAAATTACTTCAGATTTATAGAAGTAATAAAACGTTTTTGACTTCTAAAATGAATGTATTTTGACTATTTAGATGAATTTTAAGTATCTAGATATTAAGTATCTTAATATTGCTTTTTAAAAACTAATCATCATAAATTGCAATATTACTGAAATCTTGAAAATAAGAATGAAGAAATATTACCTTGTAATTCATAAAAATTCTTTTTTGACATCCTTTTTACAAAAATATTTTGTTGTATATAATAATTATGAGAGACAGACATTTCTTACTAATTTCTTAGATTTTGTGGGGATTTGTATCTTTTTCAATTCTTAATAATTTGAAAACGATATTACAAACTATATTTAAAAGATAAAATGCTCTTTTATTAAAATTACTTTCACTAAATATTAAAGTAACCATTTTCACTAAATATTAAAAATTTATCTTCAATAAGTAATTGAATTTTTTTTTGTATCGTGCATCATTCCTCTCCTCAGCACAAAGACTTTATCACTGTGAAAATGTGCCTGTTCTTATTCGTTGCACATGTAGTAATTCGGATACTTTTTTCCTGATTTCTTTTACTTGCATTTTACATTGAATGTTAGATTTGCTTAAATTGATCTGTGATGATAAATTTTTTGTGAAGAATAAGTTTTTTCCCCTTTTCAGAATTCAAATATTATACATTGTAAGTTGCAAAAATTTTAATTGACATATTCTGCTGTAAAGTTAAATTTTCATTGGATTTCTTTTTTTGATATTAATAAATATTCTGTACAAGTTTTACTTTGATTGCTTGACAAAATCTCTAAATTAGATCCATTTCATTCATACAAAAAGATGTTAATAATGAAAATTATATTCAGTTTGATAAAATTAGTTGAAAACAATTCAGAAATTAGCTTGACATTGCTAAAGTTTATAGTTTCTTTTGACTTACTTGTATGCTGGCTGTGTTTTATGTGCATTTAAGTGCAATATGTACAGTCTTTAAAATAAAGTTACCCTAATATTTCCCATAAATTTTTTGATGAATAAAAAACTGATGTCATTGTCAATAGCTCAAAAGGAGACTAAATTATGATGTTAATGTATTTCACAGTACTTAATAAACATAATTATTCTACAGGTAAAAAAGAATGGTGGTTTTATTTATTTATTTCTCTATTGCAGAACTAGGTAGCTTAGTTTTAATGAATCATGTTTTCATGGTTAGTTTCTAGGATGTTTTTAGATATTCCTCCTCCCAAATATATTCTTTTTACTACTTACACTAGTAATTACTCTGCTAAGAGTTTTACATTTTTCAGGTATAATCTTTTAACAAAGGTTCTTAATATTTTATTTTCAGTAGAATAAAAGTAATTTTTAATGTAACATGTTCACAAAAATCAGAATATTCATAACTTTTCTAATTTTTTAAACTATATGTAATAAGTGGATCGTTAATTAAGAAATATAAACTAACGCACAGTTCCTTAGGACTGTTTGATTTCCAATCTGTGTTTTGATTTAGAATATTTCGTAGAATATGTTGGTGCGAGTTTTATGTAATTTTTTATTGATTGGTTTCAAGATATTAGTGTTTTATTATTCTAACTTTTTTTCGTTTTATGTAACTATTCTTTTTGGAATATTTTATTTGTTTTGCTTTCTTTAAGTTTAAAAAATAATTTGTCGATTAATGTGAAGAAGTGTTGACAAGATTTAATATCAAATGTTTGAGAGACTCATTTATCACCTGATTCATTTTTCAAACCTAAATAACTAAGACACTTTGTTGCTCAAATTTACAATATTTGAAATTTATGTTATTTTCTTGGGGAAAAATAGGTTTTATGAAATAAAATGTACTCACAATGAGAAACTCTTTTATAGAAATTGTTTTTAACTTAAAATAAATTACCATTAGCATCCTAACTTAGTTATTTTTGAACTATGTAACAGCAATATTAATTTTTTTTTGTTGAGAATTGCTGAAGTTATAAAGGTGCCTCCCCCACCTCCCCATATTTTGGTGACTGTACGTTAATCACTGTGCACATTTAATGTTTTATCTGTCAATTTCATGTTCAGTATGAAATCTAGGTGCCGTATAATTTAAGTGTAAGTAATGGCACATGATCCAGTATACTGTGTTGAAAGATAGTATACATTATAAGCAAATGTGATTTACCATTTAGTAATGTGATGAATATTGATTTAAATTCCGAAAGGTTCCATGAAAATATTTAAACTATAATTTTATTGCAAGAAATTTTAAATAACAATAGATATATTTGTATTAAATGGACAAAGATAATTAGTATTTATCAAGAAATTTAGATATATAAAGCATGCAGAGTGTGAATACTATATGCTTATGAAATTTTCTTATAATGCATTAATTTTAGCTTTAATAAAATGTTGTTTGTCAGTCATTGCATTAAGTTTATTAAAAACTTATTTGAATGGAAGTAAATGTAAGTTTTATTTTGCTAAATAATATACTCATTTCTTTGATGAGTTACATTTAATTAAAACTTCTTGTGATGTCATAACACAGAAATAATAAGTTCCTTAAAGCAGCATATAAAATATATTAAAACAGGTTTTGTCAATTCTTAGATATTTAAGGGTATTTAATTGAATACTAATTTTGAAGAATGAGTAGTCATTAATTTTTTAAATACTTGCTGTTAAGAGCCTGTAGGAAGTAAATGTACTTTCATTTTTTGACTAGGTAAATTTATTTAAATGTAGATATATTTTCAGTACTTTTTTTTGTTATAGATAGGCGAGAATTTATTCATTTATTGTTTTTGTACTTTGTTTGTACATTGTTTTGTACTTTGTACATTTTGTTTTACTTTATTGAGCGATTAATACAATTAAAATTTAAAAGTGAAATTTATGTAGTAAGGAAAAAGGGCTGTTTTGAAGAATTGAATCTATTTTATTAATTTTTGCTAATCTTTTTTTTTTTGGAAATGGCACTTGTAGAAAACTGAACCATTTTTATTTTATGCTAAATATACATATTGAAAGGATAGTTAATTCTGAATACATATATTCTTTCATAATTTTATTTATTATTGATAATAATGCAGTTATATCAGATTGTGTAAAATGTAAATTTCTTAGTGCTGGAAAATTTAAATGCTTTTATTCCATAAACAAAATTTTATGCGATTTAACTCTGGAAAATATTAGGAATAATTAATATGTATTTGTATTAAAATTCTAAAAATAATTTTAAAAGGTAATTATTGAGATGTTGGAACATTTTATTGTAGGCCATTTATATATATAAGGAGAAACATTCAATTATTTATTATTGAAATTTTATACCTTAAATGATTTCTAATTTTATGAATAAATTTGGTTTTTGTGTGATAAGTATTTATGTTTTAAACCAAAAATGCTTTAAAACAGTTCTACATATTAATAATATTTCAATGAGAAATTTTAATTATATCTATTTTGCATAACTCAAATAAAACATTCACTAAAAATTAATAAAATTTATTAAAGTCTAAATTTTGCCTTTTCTGCTAAAAAAGTAACAGTTTGTCTTCCAATGATCATTCATGACAATTCTCTAAGTTTGGATCTGTGAATGTGTTTGCCAGTTTTTCATCTACTTTCATAATTTTTTAAAATCATAGCTTTTGCGAAATACAGTCGAACTATTTTTTAAAAATATTGCAATTTACATCTTTTAAAATTTGTTGCGAATTAAGAATTGTCTAAATTTTAAAATGCATTTTTTTAAAGAAATGTTTTTTTCTGAAATATCATGTGTAACCATTTTGTTATCAAAAGAATAATCATTATATTGTTAAAAGAAATTGACAGGATTTATTTGATGATTTTTCAGGTTATCTGTATTGTATAATAAAAAATCAATAAAAGTTGAATTTCAGAGAAAAGTTTTATTTTTTTAAAGATTTTGTTAACTGTTTTAGAATAATTCATACAAACAAGCTAAATATCTTTAGTTATTGTCAATTTCCTGGTAAATTATATCATATGTAATTTTAACAGCTATCTTAAATAACTATTTGTAGTTGCAAAAAAAAAAAAAAAATAGTGTTTAGATTTTTAAAAAATTTTTTTTGTTTGTACAGATGTAGCATTATTTAAAAAATTTTTACGTTGTGCTGAAATATTTGCTCACCAGATTTTCACTTAAAGAAAATTAACATTTGGAATACTAACTTACTAAGACTGCTTTTTTATGTTATGGAACTGATACAGTATATTTTGTTAAGTAATTCTAACTGTAATATATTTTTTTAAGTTTCAAATACTTGTGCTCGCTTGTAAATGTTTTGTAGCTTGCTTATATAGTTGCTGTTTATTCCTATTAATATGCCTTTATTGGGAGCAAAGCTTTTTTTTTTATTCTTTAACTTTCTGCTTCCTTTTCTGGTAAATAGTTTGTACTTTAATAGAAGTTTTCATGTGTGAACATTAATTGTTGCTGTTATTTCTTTTCTTTTGAACTGCCTCCAGTTATGTGCCATTGGCTGGCACCTTGTCTCGTGTCTTTCACAGCTCTCAGTAAGTGACAGCTCACTCTTACTCCAAAATGCTTCTTTTATTTTTTGTTTTTTTTTGACAAGGCATATCTTTCTTCCTGCTTTTCCTGTTTTAATTTTTTTCTTGCTTTCTGTGAATATGATTTCTTTAATTTATTTCAAGTAGAATAGGATACCAGGCAATTGTCTTGATTTTTATTGTTTATATATTTGGAATTAACTTCTTTTATGTGAAATTAAATCTGGATTAGATTACCTCCCGTATGAAACTGTTACTCCAAAGACTTAATTGAATCGAAAGGAAGCGATACATTTTTATCTTTTATAAACTTTTGTTATATATGTAAATAGACATTTATTTAGTTATAAATGACACTTGCTAATAAAGGGCATTGGATATATCCTGAAGGAAGGTTAATGCTACTAGCTGCAGTTCCTCATACTTTCACCATTACAAACTACTAGGGATCAATTGTTGTAAGTTATGGCATCCTGAACCAAGATGTTGTGTTGTCAAGGGGTGCGTGGTTCTGCAGTAAAAACTGGGTTGGGCCTTTTACTATGTCAAGGGTAGACTTGTCTGAACTGACTTTCAGTGATGAATCAGAATTGTGGGAGTTTTTGCTGAACTGGACTCTGTGTTCAATCTTGCACATAAGTCTAACTTGACACCATTTCAAATGGAAGGATGATGTCATTTGCAAGCTTAACAGGTGCCATGTGTGTAAACCTTGGGTGACAAATTGATGGAGAGTGGCTCTAGTGTCTTGATAGGGGATATCCAAGATCTCCTATACAAGTTGGAACAGCTTGATGAAAGTGGACTGAAGACCTTAAATGCTTGCAGGTGGATGACTTAGTCTGTCTGCTAACCTCCTTCTGGTACATTCTCTTTCTTCAACCATTTTTGACACAGCTCGTATTCTACAGGTATGTGAAAGTTTACTGGAACTACGTCAGTTGGCATCAACCTGGCGTCCTTGTTATTACATGTTTCTTTTGGAACGTTAAACATTTCCTCTGATTGGTTTTTCTTGCCAACAGAGAATCACAACAATTGCAATATCTGGTAGTTTCTTCCCCACTATCTGTCGTACTCACCATGTACAGAATAACTTCTCATTTTGGATCACTAACTTAACTTGGTGTGTTGAGTCTACCTTTCGATTGTCATCTTTTCTGTCCTCTTTTTGTTATTGCATTTTCAGAGTCAGGCAGTTTGTAGGATCCTGATACAGAGACAACTACTTATATTTATAGATTCATTTTCATGTATGTTCATGGAAGCTAATAAATTGATTATTTTAGATACATAAAATTATAAAGCTTACAATGCTTTGTTCTATTATTCTGCAGTTTGTAAAATCTTGTATATAATTCTTTAAAAAGTTTACTTAATAAAATTTAAGCAAGTTATTTCTTACTGAAAAGAAAAAATATGCATAGGAATAAAATATTTTGCAATATATTCAAAAATTTAAAGGGGAGTAAACCATTTTAAGGGGGGAAGAGAGGGATTATTTTTAGTTTTTAAGTGCAATGAACATAACATTTCAATTAAAAAAAGCATTGAATAAAATTATGTTTGGAAACTAATTTGTGTTTTAGAACTTTTTTAAGTATTCTACTACAATGTAAATATGTTCAATTTAATGTTTATTGATGCACCCCTCCAAGAGCATTTAAAACATTTCTATTCGAGTTGGACATCTATTGTCCCTTTTCTGAAACATACATTTTTTATTGTAATTCTCTAATGAAAGTGATATGAAATCATATCTTTTTGTGACATGTTTCTCTCTAAATAATGTTGGATTACTGAGGGATTCATTGAAAAGAAGTGTGGATAGATTTGTATAGTTTCTTGGTATTAGTGTTGTGTAACACAACATAATTAATAGATACTTAATAATTACTGTTGTCTATGCTGTGTTAGGAAATATAATTTTAATTTTTAATAGACTTCTACTGAAAAAATTAAACTTAAGTATAAACGAGTTATTTTGTAAAATAAATGCATCATTTATTGTTTTTGAAGAATCTTTGTAATTTCTTTCTGGATATTTCAAAGCTAAAAGTTATATGCCTCATTTTTAATAAATTTTGCTGCTGTGTTTTCTGATCCATCTTTTTTCACAGATATTTCTTGTTTCTGTTCAGATTTTGGCGAAATTCTTAGAAGTATATTTGGAACATTAAAACAGAAACTATTCATTAGATTTATTAGAAAATATTCAATCTTAGATGCACTAACTATTTTTTACAAGTACAAATCGTGAAATGTTTCTGATTTTGATTCATTACAAGGCTGTTTTTCGTATTTTTTTTAAGGCCATTAATTATTGCATAAATATTTAACAGTTAAAGTTATATAAACACCCATCTATGAGATATTTAATGATGTGGATAAAAACGGATGAAAAACTGTAAAAATAAAAGATATGTTTAATTTTCACTATTCTCATCACATTTGAATAAAATTGATATAATTATTAGTAATTTTAAGGGAACTAAAGTACAATGTCAAGAAATGGACAATTTACCATAGTTGTAATCTCCTAAAAAAATCTGACACTATATGGATTTTTATTTTGCAGGATTAAAATAGAACCTTAATATGCTATGTATCAAACATTTCCTATGAATCCAATAATTAGTTTCAGGACATATTATGGAAAACCATTAGGAGGCAATTACTGAGCAAAACATTTTATATGCAAAATATTTATATATTTTTTGTTTAATAATAATCTGACTAAGGAGTTGTTCATCATTACTTTTTGAATTATATTTATATCTTATTTTATGCTTATTAAAAGACGTTTTTTTTTAAAAAAAATAATGTTGGAAAACCAAAAATCCTCTTATTTTTTCCATTTTTAAACACCATGTAATAAATTAGATAATTAAAATAATGGACTAGCATATGACCCTGTAATGTTATCAGATTAGTGATTGTAATTTTTTGTGTGAATATTTCTTGAACTACTCGAGTTAGTTGCCTAAAATTTTATGAGTTTTTAGTGATATCCTCTAAATATATTGAAAATGTATGATGTTACTGTTAACATTTTTTAAATTACTGTTTATAATTCATAATTTCATAATAATTTTATATGTTTAAAAATTTTTATTTTGAAAGACCATTATTTTTTAATTAGTAGAAACATTTTCAAAATATGTTGATTTGAAAACCTTTAAATCATTAAATGTTTGAGAAACATTATAAAAAATCTGCTAGTTTCATAAAAATCAGGGGACACATTTTCTTAGCCCGATAATGGGAAACTTTCGTGAGAAATTTTGCAGAGTTAAAAGTCAAGATTACTTCATGATAATAAATCTGTTAGGTTGGGAAGAAATGACGTTTTGCAAGGAGAAATTTGCCTTTGGAAGTTAATTCATTATTTGGTTCGCTTTGAGCCAGTGAAATAGTTAAAAATTCTTTTATGGTGCAGTAATATTTGCAAAAAGTTATTAAAGGTGTTCTTTTTCTAGTAATTTGAAAAAGTTTCAATATAGTTTATTGTTAAAGTTTCAAGTATACATAAATTTGATGTATTTTTTCTAATATATTCTGAATAATCTATTTTTATACTACCATAAAAAATTGATAGTTAATTATGAGTATTGAATTTGTATTTTGTCATTATGTTAGATATATTTTAACCCCAGAACTGAAAAATATGTTTATATTATGTATATATATTAGCTGTGACGGTTTTGAGATTGTTTTTAGCACAGTTTACTCTTTTGGACATACATTCTGAAACATTTTATCCCTTTACAAATTTCAGCTTCAACTTAGTACCATCAGCTGTATATTTTGTATATCAGCTCGCATTCTGGAACCGAGGATGTGTAGCATTTCATGTATTTTAAGATCTACATTTTGGTTAGTTGTTGATAGCTTTGTACCAATTTTTGACTGCCATTTGTTTGAGCTTTATTGCAAGTAAAGCATGCATTATATCTTGTTTATGACATTGGGAGAGGAAGAACCCCATTGGCTGGAATTTTGAGCAATTCTTTCAGCTCTCTAGGAAAAAGTTGTCCAAAGCCGTTGTTATAGCAACTGGGTAGAAATTGTTAAAAAGGGTTGCTTTGAAGAAAACTTGCTCCAAATACATATGCGTGTGATAAGACTGTAAGACATTAAAATAGATGTGCAATGAAGGGGTTGTCATTGAGTGAATGAATGTGATGAAAAATTTTGAGATAAGGGAAATGATTTCAATTACGGAAAAATTGGATGGTTAATTCTACAGTTCTATCGTTGCAAAGGAAGGAAGTCATTCAGGCATTGATCCTATGGTCTTTATGTAATCTGCCTCTCTGTGGGATCTTGTGTAACGGATTTCATGCCAAATTTTCTCCAACTGCTCAGCTGAATCGGCAACATTCTGGGATAGTTGTGGGCATCTTTCCATCAGGTGGAAAATATGCTAGGAGACGCATGTAATTTTAAAGTTAGTATGATTCTAATGCACCTCAAACCATTAAAATTGCTGTAGAATGAAGGTGTAATACAACAAACATCAAATTTTCCAGAAAGGTACACCCCTCAGGGGGCTAACCTTCTTTAGGTGAGTTAGGGTGTCACAATCCCGAGGTGCCCTAGTGATCTTTTCCTTTTTCAAAGGCGTTTACTATCTTTGATAAACACGGGCTTCACGAACCCGGGGTACTCTAGTGATCCTTCTCTATTTTTGACCCTCCTTCTTGTCATTCAATTTATCCTTTCTTGTCTAGATCACAGATTTTCACGTCCAGACCACAGATATACATTTCAAATCATTTTTCTTGTGAGAAATGTTACACTTTATTATTCACATATATTGGTTTACATTTTGTATTGCATTAATTTAGTTTCTTTTTCGTATATTTCTTTAAATACTTTGATTATGTTGCTTTATTTGTTTTATGATTAACACTGTTGGTTTTCTCAACCCGCATGTTTGCCGTTTGCGGCGTCCCATAAGGAGGAAAATGGTGTTTTGGGGATCCTTTGCGTTCCCTTTGCCCACACTTCTCCCATATGGAGGAGATTGATGGCCTAGGGATACCTCTGCGTTCTCTTTGGCCCACGCTTCACTGTAGACGGGTGGCAGGAGTGAGCCCGCTCCTGTCAATCGGCTGGTGGTACCTCTCTTTGGTGTCCCCAAAGAGACACTGCTATAAGGTTAGTGCTGCATATAAGGGGTGTCGGGTTTACCCGTTGGATCCTCGCCCTGATGCTGTAGCATTATATTCTGGGTGTACTCCAGGTAAGCGCCGTGCCTGGTTTTTGCCAGATGACCGGCACACTGCCTCCCTTGTTGGACTCCGTGGTTGGGGGAGGTACGCCAGAACAAAGAGTTTTACGCGTACTTATGGGTCCAATGCTGCTGTGCCCGGGTAAAGGCCTTGTTTTACCCAAAACTAACGTTGATGAAATTGCTGCTAATTCAAGATTTTTATTGGTATCTTTAACAAACGATGATATGTCCAAAAAATCGCCATTCGCTATCCACAAAGCATTAATTGGAATAGGTGGTGAACCTAAATTTGTAAAACGCTTACGATCCGGTGATTTACTAATCGAAACAAGTTCTGCTCTACAAACTAAGTCTTTTTTACTTGCCAAACTTTTTCTCGATTGTACGGTAACAATAAGTCCTCACAAAACCCTGAATTCTTCCCGTGGTGTTATTTCTGAACCTGACCTGTTGGCCACCCCTGAAGCGGAAATCCTTGAGGGGTTCTCCAATCAGGGTGTTATTCATGTCAGAAGGATCACAATAAAAAAAAGATGCAATAATTATTCCAACCAAACATTTAATTTTAACTTTTAACAGCCCAAAACTACCATCTACAATAAAAGCAGGTTACTTAAACTGTAAAATCCGTCCCTATATATCAAACCCTCTGCGCTGTTTCAAATGCCAGAGGTTCGGTCACTCCCAAACTTCCTGCCGTGGGCAATTGACGTGCTCTAGATGTCCGTCTGTTGGACATGTTTCCACAGATTGCAGTCTGGAGCAGAAATGCGTTAATTGTTCACAGCCTCATTCCTCCGACTCAAAACTTTGTCCTAATTGGAAAACTGAAAAGGAAATTCAAACCATTAAAACCAATAGAAATATATACCTTGAAGCCTAAAAATTAATTGCCCCGCAGTTATCCCAAACTTACGCTCAAGTTACCAAACCCACCATTGCTACCAGTACAACACAAACAGATGAAAATATTACTTAAGTCAAGTGCCCACCTTTACAATTACTTAAACCTCTATTATCCGTACCTCAGCCAAATGCATCTCCTTCTATTCCTTCCGTTTCCACATCGTCGTTTACCACTCAGGCAAAAATATCTTGCCCTCCGCTTCTTCAATAAAACCAACCACACAAATTGAATCTCGGTTACCTGAACCCATTTCTTCTGATGCTGCCGCCCCTGACAATACCCTGAATACCTCTGCCTCATCTTTATCAGCTGAAACCTGCCCTCTTACAACTGAAATTCAACCATTAGTTCCCTTACCAGAATCTGTCCCTACTACATCCAATACTGAACATTCTAATGCACCTGAAATTCCAGTGTGTAAAACGAAATTCAAGAAATAGAAGAAAGCGTCCAAAAGTACAGAAAGCAGAAATTGAAATAAAAATGGCTCCACATAGACCTAGAAAGTCAGCACCTAAAGAATTAACAACCGATGACGAGGATATGATAACTTATGACGTAGAGGAGGAGGAACTTGAGCAAGATCCTCCGAATAAATTCACCATTCAAGAAGATACTTTAAATTTTCCTAAAGGATTTTTACGCTCGTTAACTCCATCCCGATACAGGAACAGTAGAGGCTAATTTTTTTTAAATAAAATGTGTCTAACTTTGTTTTAAACTAACGTTCGTCTTTTTCAATGCTTTTATTTTAAGATATAGTTTGACTTGGTGGGGGAATTCTCCACCAAATATTTGTTTCTTTAATTCATTGAAAACGGTTTTAAGTGTTTTGAAATTTTAACTTTTTAAAAGTGTATTGTCATGATTTTTACATATTTTATAAAACATTTTAAGTTTTTTAACAAATGTTTGGCGCAGCATAGCCAAAATTGGCTCCTGCGTCATTAAACCCTACACTCACTCACTCCAGAAAGGTACAACAGGCTGGAGTGTGTAAATCATTAGCACTTCAGCACATTTGAATGACGCAAATAGAAGTAACGTCATCTGTAGTCTGTTGCCGAATTCGACCGACAAATTTAGAGGGGTAATAGTGGGCAGCATGTGAACGACAAATCACCTTAGAACATGGTGTCGCAAACCACGTTTAGTCGGTGAAAATCGCGATAATATTAGCCGCCGGGAGGACGTTGAACCAGACAAGGGGGAGGGGTCAAACGAATGCGGGTATTCGGAGCTTCGTAGTAGGGATGAAGAAGTTTACACTTATGTAAATTTCTCACTCATCTGGGGGGTATAGAAGCATCGAGCAAGTTGTCATTGGTGGGCAGAGAATCGGGACGTGTGGCTTATGCACGATGGTGCATCAGCACATTTTTCGTTTGCAATGCGTAACCACTTCCATGTTAGGAGGATGTCCCAGGAGGTGGATTGGACGCAGCGGACCTGTTGCCTGGTCCACGTTTCCCAGACCTCAACCTCTTGGATTTCTTCTTCTGGATTACCTGAAATCGCTTGTGTATGAGACGCCGGTGGATGCAATGGAAGATCTCTCGTCATTTCAGCTGACATCGCCAGTACACTGGATTTTTTGGAATGCGTCCGGCAAACTTCCATCTGTCGGTGTCGGCTGTAGTATAACCTACCCGGAAGCAACTTCGAACAATTCTGTGACAATCACTTGTCGTATTTCTGACGTCGGACTATGATGCATGGTTCTTATTGTAAACATGTTTTACACGCCTAATAAATGTATTTCTTACCTCTTATTGTCTCTTTTCATCCCACTCAACATCACTTCCCTCATAACTTTTTTTGCGAATTACTCCGACTAAACGTGGTTTGCGTCCCCATGTTCTGTGATGATTTGTCAACCCCATTCTACCTACTATCACCCCTCTTAATTTGTTGGTCGAATTCGGTAACACCCTGTATGAAAGGTAAATTGTGGAGCCAGTTTCTCATTAAATAGTTGCTGTTAAACTTAATTTGTTTTAATTTCGCGTCACATGGCTTGTGTAAGAAGAAGTAATTCATACTAGCAAGGCTTACGTTTTATTTTCCCGCGATATTACTGCTCTCAGCTGTCTTGATACCATGATTGTCATAAAAATATGAGTGTAAGGGTGTTTTACAGGATGCCTTGCAAGATATCAGCAGCCGTTGGAAAATAACGTTCCAGGGAACGGACAAGCAGTCTTTGTGGCTTTTACGGGATGGTACAGACATTTTACACATCCCGAGTTGGAAATTGGCTTGTTTACAGGACAAGTGTATATATTACAGTTTTACGATGTCTACAGCGTCATGGACTGTCAATATGGTGAGTATTTTTGGGACACCCCTTGACGCTGAGATAAGGACAGGCGCGTCTATATTGGTCCATTAAACGACGATACGTAGACACAGGAGTGGCGCCATATAATTTTTTAACCGAATCTGCGTAAGAAATTTTTGACATATCCTTATGTGGAGATACCGAGGAGAATGAACGTTTCCAGCTTGCTTTCGTCGGCTTCACAAGTACTCAATACCTAGAGTGTGCTCTTTGGACAACTGAGATTAAAACTCCGACGTGTTAATTCCGTAGTAGCGTCCTATCTCGAGTGATTTTGAGATGCGACTTTTCAACAATACAATAGACGACCGCATGCAACTTGTGCTTTTCTTATCTTCTTCCTTGTGTTCGACCTGCCAGCTCTTTCTCCAAATCTATCTTCCAATGGAAACAAATGGTTATGTGTTATCATGAGGCTTGCATGCTACCGCTCTCTGATCGTTACGATTGATGAACTCTGGTATAGAGTTGAAGCTACATAGAATGATGTACCTTTATCTGCCAACCAAAGCCAGCTCGATTCCATGCCGAGTTCGATTAGAACTGTTAGTGCTGCCAGATGTGGAGGCTCACGGATGTCGTGCACTCTAAAACGTCTACAAATGTAACAGTGTATCCCTCTCATTATACTATAAATGTACTATATTAAAGACTTCCCTTGTCGCATTTTTGATGGCCAACAGTGTGTTTCTTCAGTTTATTCAGGAAAGATATTTTTGTCACTGTAAAGCAAAAATTATCTAACATGGAACACAAAATTGCATTTTTTAAAGTAGGTAATTATGTTCCTAATTAAATATTTTGTACTGGTATGGGAAAAAAAATCTTTATTATTTTCATATATTGATATTATATTCTTAAACTTTGCAGTTAGATATTATCTTCAAGGAAAGAACTCATATTTATTACAATTAAACGAGATTCATTGAGTGATTTGAACGTGAACCCTTTTCTGTATTCTATTCTTGTATGTTATTTGTTTTAGTTCCTGGTGTAGCGTTTTCTATGATCTGCAATATACTTCACCAAAACCCACAGCATTATTTCGATTTTCTATATCTTTGCAAATAATTTGACTGCATTAAATATCGTTGTTCAAGACTCTTATACAAAGATCTACACTACTGGCTATTAAAATTGCTACACCAGGAAGAAATGCAAATAAAACGAGATATGTATTGGACAAATATATTGGAAATAAGTGATTAAATTTTCAAGAAATTTGGGTGCATAAGATCCAGAATAACCACCTCTGGCAGTAATAACAGCACTCATACGCCTGGGTATTGAGTTGAACAGAGATTTGATGGTATGTACAGGTACAGAAGCCTATGCAGCTTTGACACGATGCCACAGCTCATCAACTGTAGTGACTGACGTATGGTGACGAGCCAGTCGCTCGACAGCCATAGACCAGACGTTTTCTATTGGAGAGAGATCTGGGTAACGTGCAGACCAATACAACCCCCGAACATTTTCCGTATCAAGAAAGGTCCGTACAATACTGGCAAAATGTGGACGTGCATTATCCTGCTGAAACGTAGGATCTCGCAGGGCTCGAAAAAAGGGTAGAGCCACGGATCGCAACACACCAAAAATGTAACTTGCACTGTTTAAAGTGCCGTCAATGCGAACAAGAGGTGACCGAGATGTGTATCCAATAGCACCCCATACCGTCACGTCAGGTGATGGGCCAATATGACGATGATGAATGCTCGCTGCCTATGTGAGTTCACCATGATGCCACCAAATACGGATGCGACTATCTTGATGCTGTAAAGAGAACTTGGATTCATCTGAAAAAATGATGCCTGGCCATTCGTGCGTCCAGGTTCGTCGTTGATCACACCATTGAAGACGCTCCTGCCGGTGATGCAGCGTCAAGGGTAGCCGCAACCATGATCTCCGAGCTGAGAGTTCATGCTGCGGCAAACGTCGTCGAACTGTTTGTGCAAACACTTTTTGTCTTGCGAACGACCCCAATGCTTGACTAAGGGCTCGTGACAGGGCTACACGATCACTTAAAGCCATGCGAGTAACATGCCTGTCTTCTCGGCTGCCAGTGATAGAGGGCCGTTGAGACCCAACACGGCGCTCTGTATTATCGTCCTGAACCCATTGATTCCATATTCTGCTAACAGTCAGTTGGATCTCGAAGGACACGAGCAGTAATACTGCGATACGATAAAAGGCAATCCCGGTATGCTACAATTCGACATTTATGAAAGTTAGAAACGTGCTGGTGTGCATTTCTACTTCTTACACGAGACATCACAACAACGTTAAAATGCAATTCGTGTATGAGAAACCGGTTGATCAATTTCCTCATTTAAACACATTGTAGGTGTCGCTACCGGTGGCTACTTTGTCTGAATACGCTGAAAGGCTTATCATTTGCATATCACAGCACCTTCTTCCTGTCGTTTAAATTTCACGTCTGTAGCATGTCGCCTTCTTGGTGTAGCAATTTTAATGGCCAGTAGTGTATTATACAAAGATCTCATTTATATTGATATAAAATTTATCATTATAAAATCTGTGTTTTCCACGTTAAAATTTTTTGAAAATACGCTTTTTTCAACATTTTAACTCAGAAAAATTTTACATTTGTTCACACTATCTAAAACGATTCTTTTAAAAAATAACTATTTTTACAGATTTTATTTAAGATTCTTAAAAATAACAGAGCTAGTCCCGAACATAGTCGAATGTTTTATATTGAACACTGAATAAAAAAAATCTACACAATCTTTTATGATCAATCATGGAAATAAATATCTGGAATTTCTTGAAAAAGTCTTTTTGAAAATGCTAGACAATATCTCAAGAATTTCATAGCTAGAATTAATCCACGATTTTGTCAAGAAAAATGACTTTATTGTGATTAAATTTAATATGACAGACAGTTGAAACAACTAACCATTTGTATAACTAGGCAACTTCATGCTATCCTATACTGCATCAGATTTTTAATTAAAAAAAAACAAACATTAAATCTCGAAGGGTTTCTTAATCGAGAGCTAACATTTATTTAATGCTCATCATACAATCTTGAGCCATAAATGTTGAATAAGATTTAAATTATTTGAGGACATTGTGTACTTTCGACTTTTTAATAGGCGAACGGAATGATATATTTAAGATTATTTGGCGATTGAAAATTCAATATTATTGGATGTATATGACATTAGGATATGTGAAAATCAATAGTTCTATCATCCTTTAAAAAAACTTTAGCTAATATTTTGAGGATTTTCATTAAATAAAAGTAAGTTGTTAATTATCTTGAAATATCAGCAAAGAAATAATTACAGAGTGATCTCTAGAGTAATAGTATACTGTATGTGTTAAACTAATTTTGCTGATTATTTTTGATTTTGATTTTTCAAATTGTATGAGAACTTATTCAATCACTTGTGTATTCGCTTATTTAAGCAAATAGCTATTTCTGTGGGATAAATGTATATAAAAATAAATAATAAAACAATATGCACTTACTAGTGCTTTTTCAGAATATTGCTATAAATATTAAAAGGGTGTAAATGAAATGAAAATATTATTTGTTTCATTGAAATTTCCGACATTTTTTGCTTCCTATTCTGGGGCAAGAAATTTTTTTAAAAATAGAGCATCGTTATCATAATTTTCAGTTTTTGTGTATAATAATTTATGTAATGACTTTATAATATACAAGACTAGTGTGATTGTTCTTATTTAATTATCCATCTATTAATTTTTTTTAAATTCATGTGGCTTTATTTTCTGTTGGCTTTTTGAATTACTACTGTTTTAATTGTAAGTTTATGAAGCAATATTTCCTTGAAACTCTTAAATTGTGATATTTTAAAATCATTTATTGATAGATTATTGTTAATATAATATATTTGGAAAGTCATTTCTGGGAAAACGGTTGAATTTTTTCTATTAAGCAAATATATATAATATGCATGGTAGAGCGATTGAATTAGAGATACTTGTGTAGTATCGTGTAGCACTACTTTTCGTCCTGATGACGGAGGTAATGGGGTCTCGATATGGATTGGACAAGATTCAAGAAGCATTGGAAACCCATAGTGGCCCACATCCTCGTTGCTTCGACAGTTTACGAAGATGTCGTGGAGTTGAGTGAGAGTCGAACACATCTCTTCATGGCATACCAGATGTACTTGATGGAATTGATATTAGGAGGTGACCAGAGAAGCAAGGTCGTCTTTGTAGAAGGATCAATTAGCCATTTGGATATCATTCAGGAACCACGGCATCGCACATTGTTTTGTTGATGGACAAAGTCTCCCCTGTGATGCTGAAGACATATAAACATATGGTCGTCAAGAATATCACAGTAACATTGATCTGGCAGGGATGATGAAGGGAAGAAGTACCAGTAGTTTCATTTCAGTCTCTTTGAACAGACTGTAGATGAGAATATTATTTCTACCAGCTTGAAAACTCCATGTACAAGCATGAATCAAGGAGGATCCTTCGTTTTATGTGGTTTGCTTCATACCATCGGCATATAACAACATGAATCTGGACCTATAAATCCAGGCAACATTTTTTTCACATGCCTGAGGTTTAGTTTCGACGTTCCTGCGCATGTACTATTCTTTATGTGTTATTATGTACCGTCAGCAAGTGTACCCTCTTGGAACGATGGCTTCTGTACCCCATAACGAAGAGAATGATCTTGGAGATGTGGTTGCTGAAGCTTTAAAATCGCTGAGTGATCTTTTGCATTGTGGCCCTTCTATTCATTGCTCTTAGAACGATGGCTTCTGTACCCCATAACGAAGAGAATGATCTTGGAGATGTGGTTGCTGAAGCTTTAAAATCGCTGAGTGATCTTTTGCATTGTGGCTCTTCTATTCGTTGTGCAATGCAAATTAGCAGACGATGACTCACTCATCCAAATCTCAGTGCCTGCACCATTTCTCAGATGGATTGAATCATTCATCTGTTTCGAAAAATATGCCCACGATCTAATGTGTGTAAATCTTTCATCTTACCCATATTTTATGTAATTAGTATTGATTTCCTGTGTATCACTCCGCATAAAATCGGGTTATTGCTCTTTGCTTCCATATACATATTTGACGGCAACACCGCATTTCTTGGAGTTCGTTGTCTCTTAATTCAGTTATGCTCATGAGTATATATAAGTCACTGGATTGTGGTTCAGAATTGCGATGTTTATCGCCGATAACTCTCGCGTACCTTCTGAGTGCGACGTTAATAAATAATGTACCTATACATAATATCCTAAACTAGACACTATTTGAAAGTAATCTACTATACATATTTTGTTTTAATGTTTTTGCTATCATGACTTTGAGTGCATTTTGTTGGAAGTTTTTCCATTTTTCGTTTGCAATGCTCTTAAATGAAATTAATTCCCTTAGAATGTAATTTTGCTTGGGGAGGAGTGAGGGATCTTGAAAACTGAGAAAACATAATTCATTGTTCATTGGAAGTCTTTCTTTTGATATTGGTTCAATCTGCTTTAAATTAAAAAATTTATTGTAAAATTATAATCATACAGTCTGTTAAATCACGTGCTTTATTTTTAAATAAATAAATCGCATAGTTTAAAAATGGAATTTTATGTTTCGTTCGCCTAGTCGATTGAGGATGCCTATTTCTAAGGCAATGCCTTATTCTTTTTTAAATAAAGCTTTATAGTATCTATAAAGTACTTATAAAATTTCAATATATGCAGATTTTAATGTTTCCTGTTAAATATTTGAGAGAAAGACTCTCTGATTCAAATATATCTGACATTTTTGTTTGTAAGCATTATAAATTTTTGAAATGAAATGATAAATTTGACTTTTCTTTTTTTTTATTGGAGAAATTTGAAAATTTATTAGCTAGTATTAGTTTAAATATTTAAAGTAACTAAATCAGCTTTTTAGAAAATCTGCATTTTGTTTGCCAAAACATCTTATTTAATGAATTTAATTTTGTCATTTTCAAATTTTCATGTGCAGCATTCAAATTAGGGTCATTTAATATATTTCGTCTGGATTGAAACTTCAACCTAAATGGTGGAAGCTTGAACTTTCTGAAGAAAAATTTCTAGTTATAAATTTCTAGTAAAAAATTCTAGTTCATCTTAAAGTTTAAATTATTGTTTATGCATGTGGTAGATACAAAAATGCACTTTAATGTTTTTAAAATTTTTACCCAAAAATATGCCCCGTAATTTTTTTAATAACGGAAAAAAGTGGTATTCTTTTTAAGGGTTTTTACTCTGTACTTACAGGAATGTTTCAGGTCATTCATTACCATAATAAATCAGATGTAATTGATGAATGTGTGTGTGAAATTTTATCAGTTTTCTCAACACCTAATGCAAATGAATGAGGTTTCTTTCATGTAGGAAGCTTGGTTTTTGTTATTAATTAATTGATTTCATTGCTGGTGTTAAATTCCATCAGATTCGGTGAACTACTTATTTAGTAACTTGCTAATCAGTCAAGAATAAATGCTTTACATTGATTTTGTTAGTTTGTTTCACCACTTGCATAACACATGTTTTTTTAAAATTATTATTTCATGCGTTATTTTTCTATTAGTATATACTTTTTTTTTTCAATATTCATATACTTGAAGATTATTCTTAATGTATCAAAATATATGAATTTATTGTACATATCAATTAGATTGATGCATTAATTGTATATTTTCCATTTGATATATTTTTGATAAATGGTACAAAATATATTGAATTAAAATTATTTATGTATGCATCTGTTTTTAAGCTGTAGCTTTATTTAATAAGATTTTTTTTAAATTAAGGTATTTTGTGTTATGTAAGTTTTTTCAATTCTTATAATAGGAAACCTAATGTGCTTAATTTAAAATATGTGCTTGTGTCTGTGCTTAAAATTAAGTTGCTTTGTTTTTTGCAAAAATTACTTCATGAATATTTTAAACGAATCACTTTTAGTTTCTTTTGACATTCCATTTTTTCTCTTTTGGTAAAGATATCTTTTAAAAATATTATTGGCATAAGTAATTACTCTTATTTCAACAAAAATAGTCGTTTATTTTTTGGTCAGTTATATGAGACATATATATACTTTTTATCTGATGTTTAATTCCAGTGTTATTAAATGGAAACGTTTATGTTACTAAATTTATTCATATGAAAAAAAAATAGACGAATTCGTTTAATAATCTGTTTGAATGTTTTCTTAATCTGTGTGTTTGATATTTTATTTTTTCTACATTTATGTACTTTATTCTGTAGTCAGAATCATTTTTTTAATGTCATTTTGATTATATTAACTGCCTTTTCTGCATTCAAATTAAGATATTTATACTGTATAGAGTTTTAAAAAATCTTTAAAAAATTTCAATTAAAGTAATATGTTTTAAATTTAAGTATTGTGTTTGCTAACTTATTTCCATTATGACAAATTAGATTTATGCAAATAATTGATGTAGGAAATTTTGTGTAGAAATTGTATGAATGATTTTTCAAATTTTATTTCTTTTCCTTACATTCTTATTAGTATTTCTATTAGACTTTTCCCCCTTCTGTAACTTGAATGTAAAGTCTGATTTAATTAATATTCTTTTACTGTTGTACATAGTTTTTTTTATTGATAAATAATATATTCTGTTTGTCTTTTCTATTGCTTCTGAAGACACAAATGCATATCAGTTTCACAAAAATACATTATTACTGGTATGCTTTTTTGTTAGGACTGTTATTTTCTGATAATTGCCTGGTTCCTAACTGCACTGAATAAATTTATAACATAATTAGATTAGTTGTGTATTTTTCTTTTTATTTCTAAATTGGCATTTAATGCTTGATTTTAATGCTTATTTTATGAAAGTGTTATTTATAAATTCTTAGAGAAATTTGAATTCCTTTTTATATTGCTTACTTTTTGAGTTTTTATTCAAACAGGTACTTGGATGAAGTTGCCTTACATCATTTGATTGATGCCCTTTGTAAATTGTCCTCTGAATCAATGGAGCTTGCATACACAAATAGGGTATAATAATTTGTTTGTATTTAAAGATGTATGACTAAGTTTGTGCATTGGAATAAAGTGTTAAATTTTTTTTTAATATTTTAGGAACCGTCATTATTTGCTGTCGCGAAGTTACTTGAAACAGGTCTTGTTAATTTGTTTCGTGTAGAAGTTTTATGGAGACCTGTTACAAACCACTTACTTGAGGTAAGATTGTTTATGTTAATACTTCAAAATATATGTACTTATAAGTATTTTAATTTCTAACTCTAGAATTTGTTTATAAAAACAGTTTTTCAGAGATTAGTTTTTGTTATACTAAACTATTTATCAAAAAGTAGTACATTACTTATTTCGAGATTTATTCGTGTGTTATTTTTATGATTGTTTCTTCACTTATGATGTGTAACATTCATTCCTTTTCTTAAGATTTTGAATTATTTTAAATTTTTGATTAGTAATTATTTTAAGGATATTTCTTATCATTTGAATGAAATTTGAATGATGTACTGCTTTTGAAAATTTTTATTAGGATTTTCCCCTTTTTTTATTAGCTTAAAAATCTGTTCAACTGCTTAAAATATGATTTTACTTTTAATAATCAACACTTAATGGAAATTATGCTGTGATACCAAGCAGATGAAGCGAAAAAGACTAATTGCAACCTTGATAAATGATTTGAAGTATGTTGTTTGATAAATAGATGTAATCTTATTGAAAAAGCTTGATTATGAAATGAAGTTTATAGGTATGCAATCTTTAAAAGTTTTATATCTAGTGTGATTTTGAGTCATTTACTTCTTATTTGTTATTCTCTATTAATGATAACATTTTGTGGAAACGAGTTAAAAGGCAAACTAATTCTTTAAAATAAAGCACAAGAAATGGTTCTTCTTCTACTTATCAGTGGTGGAACAGAAAACAACAACAACAACAAAAAAATAACTGAATAGCTAATTAAAAAAAAATTCATATATGTATTTGCTAATTATTGTAAAAAATCAAAAGTTGTTTAATATCAAATAATAGGAAAATTTATGAAACTGTTTAATGTAATTGGACCACAAATGGAGATATTCATTTCAAGGTATATCAACATAAGCAGTATTCACTAATTTATTTTTTCATTATCATTTGTGAAAACTAAAAATACAGTTGATAGCACTATTCTGAAAAAAAAATTGAGCTTTATGCTATTTTTACTGATTCTTATGTCAAATTACCTCTTCAAATATAATCCTCATTTTGCCTCATCACCTGCCATTATCTAGGGACGTCCCTTTGCTCTCCTATTTTTATCAGTGTTTGGAAGCTCTATAGCCATAAATTTTATTTGGTATGCAGAAAAGGATTATTTTAATTTTTAGATGTTTTCTGTGGTGCTACAGAGGTGAAAAGTTTAATAATGAACATTTGCAGCAAGTGGATAGGTAGAAGAGAGGAAAAATTTTCTTCCTTAAATTTAAAAAAAAATCTGTGAAAAAGACTGGTTTTTCAGGGGTTTTTTCGCAGTCCTTCAGATTGCTAATTAAGCAATCATAGTAAAAGTGATAAGCAGAGAGAGTTTTAAGAAGTAGAGAATGTGTGGGGTTTTCTTTATGTGTGCTTTTAAAGAATTCACTGCAAACCTATTAGAAGCTATTGGGATGATTTTTACACTCGTATGACATCATAAAATTAAACTTAATCGACGCTTTGTATTTATAACAACTTACACTCACTTTTAAAAAGCGGGAGAAAAAAAGATTAATGTTTGGCAAAGTTTAAACAACCTGGAAATACAGAATCATCAAAGCGTGGGAGTTATTCAGAGCAGCAAGGTTGCATATCCTAAGCTTTCTTACGAAGGCTTTGGACCATTTTTAGCCCAGATTGTTGCCTAATTTTTTTATTATTTTATTTGTTTGGATGAAGAAAGGAGGAGGGTGGTTAGATGTTGAAATATATATACATATATAAGAAAAATTTAAGCTTCCTTTCCCCCAGAAAACTGATTTTTTTAAAAATAATTTAAAGAAACTCGACCTTTGAATACTGTCATTATGTATACTTCATTGCATTTGAATAGGCAGTTGTGCTTTAAATAATTTTATAATGTTGATTATGAATATCTTAAATTGAAGTATTAAAATGCTGTGTACAGTCGGACCTCCATATTATGAACCTCTATTTTGTGAATTTATGTAGTTTGCAAACTTTTTTCTTGAACCAAGAACATTTTATGATTTTCTTTGAGTCTCTATTTAACGAATTTTTTTCGGGATTTATTGACTTCACTAAATAGAGGTCCAACTGTATTGTTTATTTGAAGCAATTTTTTAAAAGGAATATGTTGCTCTAAGTTTTGTTTAAAAATTGTAATGCACAATTAACTTTGAATTTAGAAATAAAGGAGCTATGTGTTCTTTAAGTTAATTAGCTCTGTTACCACATGCTTTTAGAATCATTGTGAATTAGAAAGCTATTTTTGTGTTTATTTCAAAAGAGATTATAATCTTATTGCCTCTCAGTGTGAAATGAATAATTTTAGGTGATGATTTTTGTTGCATAAAATAACTTAAGTTTGTTGAATTTCACCATTTAGGTATGCCAACATCCACATATCAGAATGAGAGAATGGGGAGCTGAAGCGGTTACCTTTTTAGTGAAGGCAGCACTATATCATAAATATACTCCTTCTTTAAAAGAGAACAAGGTAAGGAATTTTAAAAATTAAAATGCAAAAAGTCCTTTATTTTTATTTCAGTAGTAAGGTTATGAAACATTTACAAGTTATAAACTACACATTGTGTGTTTTAGAAGTTACAAACTATGCTGCTAAGTCCATTACAAGAACTCTCATCTATTCCTCATCCAGATATTAGACAAAAACAGTTAGATTGTGCTCTTCAAGTTCTTCATAGTAGTGGTGATATAATATCTAGTGGTTGGCCTCAGTTGTTGGATGTAATCAGTGCAATTAATGAGGATCATGGGTGCGTGTTATCACTGTCTTTTTTGTACTTTTTATCTGTTCTACTTTTGTGAGTGCTTATTTTCCATATCTGAGCTTGAAGTTTTTATGTGCTGTACATTAAAAAAACATTTTTATCGAAGGATTTTCATTTTTCTCACATAATTAGTAATTTTTAAGTCGGTAAAAATAAGTTAAAAGTATGACTTAACATGACAAAAGAAATGGATGAAGTTAGAGTAATATGAACACATACAGTATATGTTTTAGTAATAATCTTCCAAAGGAGAAGCAAATATAATTTTTTTTCTGCCTATTATATATGCTTAAATGCATTCAAAAATTATTTGGGGTTTTATTTGGGCATTTTATTATTTCTAATAGTTTTCTAGATAGCCTTTCCTGGACACTTTGTTTACTTTCCTATATTTGCCTTAGTAACATTGATGTTATCATATTTTAAATGTAAAATTTATGGCGATGTCCTAGCCTTTCTTGAGTTATCGATAATTTTCTGTATAAAAGTATTTATTTACTTAACAAATGCTGAAATGCCTAAGCCATTTGTTCATGGACTCTCTAAAACATTTTAACAATATCTTCAAAACTAGAAAGTGCAACATAATTGTTCAAATGTTACCTGATCATAGGCAGTTGGAATTGCACAAGATACAATTTGGGGAGTCCATCATACCACTTAGTGTAAAAAAATAAGCTTGTAAAAGTTTATTGAAATACCAAAATTATGAACAATTTTTGTAAAATGATTTCCAAGATTTTTAGTTCATTTTTAAATGCCATATCTTGTGTGAACCAGTGAAATAAAAATCTCATGAAGCCCAGATATGCACATTTATTTGTAACTTTTATTATCTTTTACAAAATTATGTATAAAATATATTTGCATGATCTCTTATCCACCTTTTTTTTGTAGTGAATCCTTAATACGGTCAGCTTTCCAGTGCCTTCAGTTGGTAGTTGCTGATTATCCACCAGTTATGCCTTGTACTTGTTTACAGCTTTGTGTGGATGCAGCTGCAAAGTTTGGTTCCCAGACTCAAGAATTAAATGTTTCTTTAGCAGCAGTTGGACTTCTTGTATGTTTAATAATTCAATGCTTATTTCTGTAGTTAACATGTATCTTAGTTGCTCAAATTTACTATAATAATAAATCTAATATGCCTAATCGAGAGTTAATCATTTAAATTTTCTATAAGTCATATAGAGTAATCATGTTCTTAAAAGAATTTTATCTACTGAAATGTTTATCTTATTTCTTATGATTTTTTATAGTTTTGTTCACTATTAAACTCTAATAATGTTAAGCAATAATCTACTTTAAAACCTATTTTATTTTCATTATTATCAATATGTATAATGTGTTAATGCTTGTCATTCTGTGTAAACTACCATGAAAATTTTTTGTCTTTATGTCTTAAATTTTTAAAGCTAGTAATTAGTTTTTATTGTATTGATAGTTAGTTGGATCAAGCTAGTGTTGAATTTTTGTTCAATTTATTGCCTTTGTCACTTATACCATTTAAACATCCAAATGTCAAAATATTCTTATCATTAGTTTTAGTTTGTAATCATCAAAAGAAGTTGTGATAATATTAAAACAAATTAACTAAAAAACTAAATTTAAATGAATATAAAAATTTTATTGTACTATGTATATTTTGATGACATGAAGACAAATTTGCCTGTTTATAATTTATTCATAATATATACTTTACTTATGTGAATTCAAACAAACATTTTGTGTGAATCGATTTATAAAATGGCCTAAAATTTTATTGATATTATTTGTTGTATAACATTGTGTGCTTATTGAAAGATTTGTGGGTTTTCTAGTTTTAGTATTAATCTCATAAATTTTTTCTAGTGGAACATTGCCGACCATTTATACCAAAATGAAGAGAAAATTTCTCAGAGTTTGTCATCTGCTACTGAAGAAGAATTAGTTGCTTTAAACTCGTTACAGATTTCAAACTATGAATTTCGATTACTACCCTTTGATCGTCTATGGCTGAGCCTGTTTTGTAGATTGGGTGACCTATGTGTTGATTCAAGGCCTGCTGTACGAAAAAGTGCAGGACAAACTTTGTTTTCAACGCTTGGGGCTCATGGATCGCTTCTACAGCAAACAACTTGGCAGGTTGTATTATGGCAGGTAAGATGAAAGAATTGTATAACTGATTTGTGTGTGTAATAATTTTAATAAATAATAATTTTCCAGAACTTTTTTGTTGCTTAATTTACATTTAATGTGTAATACTAGAAAGTTTAATACGTTAACAATTGCAGTTTTGAGTTAAATTTGGAATTAATGTACCTTTTAATTATACAGGTTTAAGCAAGTAATTCTTTCTGTCCATGTCTCTATCATTTGGAAACCACAATTAATATGATTATTGTAGAAGTTAGAAAGATGTTGTTAAACTCTATTTTGGAATTTTTTCTGTAATTTTTCAACTACTAAAGATTAAATAAGAAATCAAGCAAAGCTTTTTTTTCTGTAGTTTTGTTTTCAAAATACATTAAACTCATTTATATGTTTATTAACTTATTTATATGTTTCTTAGACTATATATATATATTTCATTTCAAGTGTCATTGTACTATTTTCACATGTTCTAAACAGTGTTTAATGATGACAAAAAGTTTCAGAGTTTGACTGAAATGTTATTATTCCATCGTATTTGAAACACTGAAAATTTTCTACTGTAAGGACTTTCGGATATTTTATCATACCAGGTTATCTCCCCCCCCAAATTATTAGATTAATGTAATGTATATTCATTCAATTACGTAGAAAGCAACATACTAAGAAAAAAGTTATAGTAATCGGACGCGAATTGGTAGATGTGCTGTACTGTACATGCATTAAAAATAAAACTGTAATACCGTATTCACTCAAATCTAGGCCGTGCTTTTTCTTCCAATATTAAAGCTACTGAACATCATGTGCGGCTTAGAGTCAAATTAAAAAATGCGATGGGGCAATTAGTAGGCTCTAAACTATTTTACACTATTTTTCATTTTCCATAAAGACTTGTTGAGAATTTGGGGTGCTCCTTAGATTTGAGAAAATCTGGTAGTATCTCAGGGATTGAATGTTTTATTCATGGAATTCGACATGAGTAAAAAAAAAATCGATAATGCACGGACCCACCTCTGGTTCTGATCAAAGTTGTTATCTGGTTGGGCTGTAACTCAGAGTTGACCGATGTTCTTCGACGGGATTGCTTGTGCTATACATGTTCCAAATGACAATGAGATCGGAACGATCCGACCCATACGTACCGTGTTGGCTAGAATTGGCTTACATGAAATAAAAGACAGTGCTATAGGGTGTAAAATCGTTGTCATGTTGTAAAGGTATCACAAATGACAACCATAAGAGATTCAGCTGTCAAATGATAAGGCCATGCCATATTTCCTAGTTGGTTTGTGTGGTGGATAATTACATTTTCACTGGTCTTTAAAGCGAGACTCATCATTGAGATCAATTCTGCAAAATCCATGAGATTCCAGGTCAAATGCACCCAGCACCACTGCTAAAGTGCCTTCATGGCGATGGCCAATGTTTAGGGGGAGTTGGAAAAAGGATTTCCTTTTTCTGAGTCGCCTGACAAAGGTTATTACAGTCCTTGATGTTCTGATTATAGTCCTTGATGTTCTGATTACACATCGGATCATTGATAAAAGTGTATCACTGGCTGTAAGCGCCAATTCAACGATTACTCTGTCATCACACTATCGTCTTTTTTTGGTCGACTTCTACCTTGATCATCTGTTTATCCATCTATTCTTGCCAACATCATTGAATGGTAGCATAACTGATTCCAACGGCAAGCGATCCCGTGATTTCCGCTTCCTTTATTTTTCTTTTTTGTCCTCTTTGAAATAATAACATTCGCACACGCTGTTCGCGAATCTTTGAGCGAGACATTAGTATAGTCCATGTGAATCTTTGAAACCACGTTCGCATGGAAATCGCACTACCTTAGTGTTTGAATGGCCTTTTTTTTCACTATGTGGATGCCATATTGGGATGTGCAAGGAGCTGAAGCTAGTCATTCATTGACTAACAATGACCACCAAAAGTTAGTAATGTTCATATTCTATCATAATGTATTTGTGCTTGCACGATTTCCTCCCATTTGGATAACTGCTTGTATTACTTTTTATGTTGGAGTCTTTTATATAAATTTGAATGTTAGTATATTTGTTAGAAACATATAAATCCTCACCAATGATCATATCGTTCCAAAATTCTGTTTGGAGCTTCATTTCAATGGAGTCCAGTAAGCATATGCCCCCTCCTCGAAAATTCAGATTTTTTGTTTACTTTTCTAGAACTCCTTTGCTTGAGGAAGCGTTGTGTGTATGTGTGAAGTCGCCAAATACCGTGATATTTGGCAATAGTATAAAAATCATTCCCTTTCATGTTTAGGTAATGATTACATGGCATTTTTAGATTTTCCAATATTTAAAAAGGGATTTTGGGGAAATCTACATCCAAGGAGGGCGTTTTAGATCAAATAAAAATTCTCTTGAACTATTAGACCTATATACAGATTTTTAAAGCATGTACTTGTAAGCATATTTCATTTGATAAGTAGATATACCCTAAGAACGAGTTTTGCAGAAATGGACTACGAAGAGGGCATTCCGGGGACTATATTGATAAAAAGAAATTCTCGTTTTTGAACTCTTTAGACCTACAGACTTGAAATTTGTTGAGGGCAGATTCGCTAAGAAGGGATTTAGCAGAAATTGACTTTCAAGGAGTGGGGTAGTGAAAGCGTTAAAGGTAACTTAATTCTGTTTTAGAAATTCAAGTTCTGTTCTTTTAAAATCAAAAGGTGATGGCTATAAAATGTTTCTGGATACAATCAAAAGCTTAAAGCTAAGATATCAATAATTTAAAAAATATATATAGTTATTATATACAATTTCATGAAATACCCATTGAAGTTGGTCATTTATGGCTAATTTATATATATATATATATATATATATATATATATATATATATGAGAAACAACATCAGATTAAGATTATGTATTTACAGAAAAAAGTCATGATTTATCATTTTTAATGCTTTGATAAAAATTTTTAAAAAAAGGAGGATATTAAAATTCTGATTTCTTTTTATTAGTTACGTTGGCTCATTAATAGATTTAAATAAAGCATAATTTTAAACGAAAATCGTAATTTCAAAGAAAATGTGAGGTAATAATTGTTAATAGCATGTACAATTTAGTTCTTTTTTGTCTTTTAGGTATTAGAATTTCATATTTTTTATTCAGCATATCAGATCTAAATAAAAGTGTTGGGAATGCCAGAGATTTATTTAAATTAACATTTAATTTTTAAAAAAAAATTATTAAGAATATTTTTTGATCCGTAATTCATTCTAATAATTGTTTCTTCTACAATTCCTTTGAAATAGTTGTGGCTTTTACCTGTCTGGCAGTTTGTATTTATCTGTGTTATATTTATTCTCTTATTTCTTTAATGTAGGTTCTCTTTCCATTACTAGACAGAGTACGATCACTTTCAGGTACTGCTTCTACAGATAAGATAACAGATATGGGTGGCAATATACTTATTCACCATTCTCGTAACACAGCTCAAAAGCAGTGGGCAGAAACACAGGTGGGAATGTTATGAAATATTTTTATCACTATATGTAGAATATTTATCCTCATAATTAATCTAAGTAATAATTTTTTCTTTTTAAAAGAGTTTTATATTCCCTATGAATTAATTTCTTCTTTAATTTTGTTCATTATAGAAGTATTTATAATTATGATGCATAATTTTATTAATTTTCACCTGTCATAATTGAATACTGAATTCTGTGATATCTTTTTAATGCGATTCCCATTTAACCATTGGTCCCTCAAGAGACAAATTTTATCTATGCAATATGAGAAATATGCACGTATATCGAACTTGGAATGAAATTTCCCAATTTCAGCTGATCTGAGCTAAGAATATCATCATTTGCAGTGTTTTAATCTAGTGTAGACAACACTTGATGATGAATTTTAACTTCTTTTAAATCACTTTCTATCAAACATTTTTTAAGCATTTAAAACTGATTTTTGAATTTCGTTTGGTATTTTGAATTCGTACAAAGAAGTAAAAATGTGACAAAGATCAAGTCTCCATGTTGTAGATTATTGGACATTGCAATATAAGAGAAATCACAGTGGAGTGCAATGAAGTAGTGTTAGTTTCTGCTGCTTTGGAGGTTTGGGTTGATTAAATTTTCAGTGCAGATATATATATATATATATAATACATTTTTTTGTCTTTTCAGAAAGAATAATTTTTTCCCTTTATTTTGATACTTACATAGCAGAATTATTTGTGTTTTTCTTCTCATTTTCACTTCAATGAGTTGTTTATGTTCTTAAGGTTCTTACTTTATCTGGTGTTGCAAGAATTTTTCATACAAAGCGTGATGTACTTCAAACTTTAGGTGATTTTCCAAGAGCATGGGCATTGCTTTTGGAATTTATTGAAAGCTCATCTTTAAGCAAGAATAATGAAGTAAGAATTGTTTATTAATGTTAAGCTTATTTTTTTTCAATTTAAAATGTTTGAATGGATATATTTTAATTTATACTAATGCTATGCTTTGATAAAATTTGTAAATTAAATTATAGATATTTGTAGTTACTTACCGGAGAAATAATATAAATATAGCAGTTTTTCTTTTTATCAGCAGGAATAGTATTTAAAAAATTAATGATAAAATCATTAAATATATTCTAACTTGTATTCAAAGGATGTATTAATACTGCATAACTGTGTAGGTATATTTATAAACAGCTATTATAAATATTTTGTAGGTTTCATTTTCTGCTTTGAAGAGTTTTCAGGAAATTTTAAATATCAGCCGATTTCAAGATGTGAAGGCTGGTAAAGCGGAACCAGTTGTAGAGAAAGATAAGGATTTACAAAGGTGAATAATTCTTCCAAATTTGTGTAACAATATATATATATATATATATATATATATATATATATATATATATATATATATATATATATATATATTTACATCTGTGTATATATTTGTAATTCTGATAGTACATATCAAGCTTTTTGCTGTAATTTAAGGTTTATATTTCTTAGAATTTTTCCAGTAATGACACAGAATGAGATGATGCAGGTGATTTAATAAATAAATAACTTAATACCATGTAGACCAGTGATTCCCGACGTGGTCTATATCGACTTCCAGGTGTCTATGGCGAACTTCAAAGGGGTCCACGCCAGCGAAAAATAATTCGGGGGTCCATGATGTGTAAATGCGAGGAAGGGGGGGGGGTCTATGATAGTGGCTCTCATTAAACCAGATCATGACTTTAATCTTTAAAAAAAATTGATCTAGTGGAAACCAGATTTTACTAATTTAACTGGTTTATTTATTAAATTTAGTGAGATTAAATTGCAGTTACAAGGTGACAGCATAAATTTTATTAAGACAAAGGCCATTTCACCATTTCTTTCTAGAGTTAAGCGAAAGAAGTACAATATTGGATGTCGCGAATTTCCTCAATTTGTCACAGACAATCTGTCAGAACATTGTAACTTACGTTCAACATTTAACTGCCCTTTATTCAGATTTTGAGAATGCTTTGACTATGGTAATTCCACAGAAGACAATGAATTTGTATGGTCACATTAAAAAAAATGTCATATTACAGTAGGAACTTATCAAAACGTAGGCCATAATGAAGATTTTAAAGTAAAGTTTAGAAACAGATGTCAGCAATTTTGTCTTTAAAAAGGTATACCTGTTATTTTTTGCAAATTATCGATTATCTCGAGAAATAGTTTCAGTGAGTCTGCCAATCTCAAGAAAGAAAGAAGGAAAAAAACTGGACACTATATATATATATATATATATATATATACCGGTGGCAAAAAGTCCGTAAAAACTTTAAAAATTCATAAAATCCGGAGAAATGAACAAAAAAAAAAAACTGTTTGCAGGATCAGCATTAGTATGTCACGGGATTTTTTTAAACTAGGCGCTGTTACAAGCGTCTGTGGTGTAAATATGCAAATTAGACGGCTATAAAAACTTTGCTCTCAATGAATCCACACTCATTTCCCCATTACATACACTAAATGTGAACAAGGATGCTCAGTGCGCCGGATAAAGCTTTGTTGGTGAAGTTATTTTACATGAAGGAGGAATCAGCGACCATTGCCTTGCGTAAATTCCGAGTTCAGAAAAATGTGAAGAGTGGAAAAGGCCCTTTAACACCTGCAGGTCTCCTAAAGTTTGTTAAACGTTTTGAGGAAACTGGAAAGTTGGAGGATCGAGCACGAGCCAGACGACCATGCTTGAAAGAAGCACGTGCACCCTGCATTGCTGTCGAAATGGAAGCGATTGCGTCCGAAGCAGCTTCAGGGACTAACAGTGCTCGTGAAGCTTCCAGACGATTGGGCTTACCACCATCATCTGTCCGCAATATTCTTCGTCGAATCCTCCAGCTGTACCCATACAAATTGCAATCATGCCATGAACTTTTGCCAGCAGATACCGCACAGAGGGAAGCATTTGCGAAGTGGGCTTTCTCTAAAATGGAACAGGATCCCACCTGGGTTTTTAACATCTTGTGGACAGATGAAGCTCATTTCTCGCTTCATGGTGACGTTAACAACCATAACTGTCCCATTTGGGCGACCTCTAATCCACGTGAGTACACACAGAAGCCATTGCATTCCCCAAAAGGGACAGCATGGTGTGGTTTCACGGGTTCATTTATCATAGGACCCTTCTTCTTTGAAACTCAGTGCCCAGTAAATGGATGGATAACGGAAACGGTAAATGCTCAGCGTTATCTAACGCTTCAGCGGGAGACTGTCGTGCCATGTTTAATTCAACGAGGTCAGATTGCGAATGTCACGTTCATGCAGGATGGAGCAACCAGTCACACTGCTAACCCGGTTAAGGCATTCCTGATACAGACGTTCGGGGAAGACAGAATCGTTAGCAGGCGCTGCAGGTACCCATGGCCTCCTCGGTCTCCATATTTAACACCGGCAGACTTCTGGTTGTGGGGATATTTGAAATTTCGCGTGTATCTATCCGGTCCATCAAGTCTGTCGGAACTGAAAGATGCGATCCGCAGAGAAGTATCCTCCATACATCCGGCCGTGTTGCACTCTACCGTTGCTGGATTTGTCACTCACCTGGAATGTCTTCTCCCCTGTGGTGGTGGTCATGTGGTGTAATAAAGTTGTGAAAGTTTTCTGTTCATTATGTATGCATTGTTTCTTTGATTTGCGTACATCAGAGCCACCTACCGGATGATTTTCGAATTATTTTTTTTCTAGCTTAAAAAAAATCCCGTGACATACCAATGCTGATCCTGCAAACAGTTTCTTTTTTCGTTCATTTCTCCGGATTTTATGAATTTTTAAAATTTTTACGGAGTTTTTGCCCACCCGGTATATATATATATATATATATATACTAACAAAGGAGATTTAGAATTAAACCTGACTAGATTGATATTAAATATTGAAATTTGTAATTGAGGCAACAGATTCACTCTCCCATTAAAAGCATTTGTTTGTTGTTCAATTATTTTATGTAAAGTTATTTTATACATAAATTTTAATTTAATCAATTAACATGTGCTTCTTAAGTTTTAAACGCTATACTTCACTACAGTTAGAACTTTAATTCTTTTAAAGTAAGTCGTAGTAAAAAAACCCATTTAAGTTGATAAATTTTCAAAAATTCAATATTAGTTGAGAAGAGGTCTACCCCAAACCGAAAAACATGGCAAGGGTCTATGAGACAAAAAAGTTTGGGAACTTCTGATGTAGAGTATATATGATGATTAAAATATAATTAAATATTTTTATGAAAGGTTAAGATTTTATACTTATGTTATAAATTTTTTATTTTACATACAGTTTTTGCTCTCTTATTTCTCTTGGTGGAGTTTGTTTGGATTGTATATGGAACTAGTAGTACTTAAACAGAGAAAACTGGAACCACCTCAAAAATATCTTTTGTGAATTTTTTGTAGATTTAATGATTATCAATGTCTCTTAACTGTTTCTTTGGAATATCTGGAATTAATAATTGAATTATAAAATGAGAATTGAAGCATTAGCTAGGAGATGATTTCTTTTCTAATTCTACAAAATAAATGAGTTTCATATTAAAAAAAATACGTTTTAGAAGCTAGTAAACAGTTTTGACTTAAGTTAATTAGTCTATTAGCATCATAATTTAATTCCTTTTGAATCATTAATGTTGATACCAATTTTGTCCAGCTACCATGAAAATTAAAAATTTATTTAAAATTTTTAGTTATCTGTTGTTTTTTTTATGAGAAATAAGTATAGCTATTTGTTTCATTTAAAGTCAATATTATGCAGCATAGTTTTGTGAATTTTATAGCACTAATGTGGTTATTATGATTTTATATGTATCTTTTAAACATAATGCTTAAGTTTTTGATCAGTGGTTAAAGATAGCAGGTGTTATTTTTTTAAAAAATAAATTTACTTAACATTTTAAGCAATTGTTGAAATTATGAATCACAAAGGTTTGTAACTTCAATTTAAAGAAATGATCAAAACAAATGCTACTTATGTAATAAAATTTGAATATCAAACTGTTTTATATGTAACTCATTTGCTAACCTCTTTCTGAGGGGCAAGTCGTATATGCATTCCCTATCAATGTCTTGCATGGCCATTCATGTTATATTTCACTTTTTAGATGGAGCATTTAATTAGTATTTTTTTCTTGTCATTAGGTGTAGTCCTGTGCTTGTGATAGTAGAATATTTCGAGACTTGAATATGTTCTCTCTCTCTCTCTTTAATTTCATTGCAGTGTATTTTTATTTTTTTTAATTTTTGATATTTGTTTCAAAATGAAAGTGGGACATAGCATGGGGATGAGTAATGTAAATAAAAGGAGCTCACTATTTAAATGCACCAGCTGATATAAAACACCTGCATGTGTTCTCGATTTTTCCGAATTTCTTTTTTTTTTATATTACTGTGTAGTCTTTTTGGGTTTTATGCCTACTCTTAACTTCATATTTCAGAAAGTCTTGACTGACTCCAGATTATTGTGACAAGAAAATTTTATTTATCAAAGGAAGAATATACCCATATGTTATAATATAAAGGTTATGTAATAATCTAAAATGGAAACAAAAGTTACTATGCTGGGACCAAAACTTTTATTGTTTGTATTTATTCCTTCTAAAATTAGGATTAACTTGCAAAAACCCTGTCGTGTTGAATGATCCCTTTGCCTCCACTCTGTTTCTCACTGTGAAATGTCTAAGAAGCTCTGTATTTTTCTACTTTACTTTATGTAGAAATTTACTCAGTAGTTATTAATTCATAATTGATCTCCTCAGAATAAAAGATGTTTTTTTTAATTCAATAAATATAGTAGAATTTGTATATAACAAAATGTGTTACATACACAACAATGTTGTAAAGGTATTGTTGAATTTTGTTAAATTAGAATCGATTTAACAATTTGATAAACGGGATTTGTATTTAGACAACACTCATTTCTTTGGAAATTTTTCTTTTGCTAATTATATAACTTTTAGTAGTAGAATCTGAATTTCTTGCAGGAATAGGCATAGACTATGGTTTAACTCTTTTTATCTCAACACACATTCTGTGAGTAGTAAAAATCTCCTTAGCGTAACTTGGTGCTCACTTTTGAAAGAAGTTTCAAGATCCATAAATGTTTTTCTTATTTTCGTAAATGTTGAAAATTTTATGAAATACGTTTTCTTGGAACTAAATTCTTTTTATTTTATTGTATTTCTATTGCATGTGTTTCCCAGTTAAAATATTCTGATAAGTTTAAGATTATTAACAAGTTTAATTTTGTTCAGTTTTATTTGAAAGGTTGATATGTTCGGATCTATACATTAATATCTTAGATATATTGTGCAAATGACATAATTTTTTTTTTTGAAAAATAGCTTTGAAATTTTTTGTGTCTGAGAGAGGGAAATTTTTGCATTCTCTTTCTGCTGAATAATTGTACTTTTTATAGTTTTGCTGGAAGATCTTATTTTTCTCAGCATTGTTTGAATATATTTTTTTGTGATACATGTGAAATACTACTAATTGTATGTTACACTATTCTAGTGAAACTGCTCTATGGAGTGCTGCATGGAAGATATGGTATAATATAGGTGTTGAAAGTACGAAGCCCCCACCTGAACGAATAATAGACACTGCTCATGCCAAGAATGATTATTCTCTTCTTTATGTACCTGCTCAACAGTTTTTAACAGCTCTGATTCAGATATTTCCATCCCTTTTTCAGCATATTAAAGATAGGTAAGTTAAGGCTATTTTTTAAGTTTCTATCTGATTTATTCTTATTTGATTGAATTGAATAGAATTTATCCAATTTAGGCGAATTTATGTGTTCTGATGTTCGGTTCCAAGTGTCGAATATGAATTGATGTTTGGTACTTATATATAAACAAATACTGTTTATCCCAAAATTGTTTTTTTTTTAATCTGTATTTTTCTTATACATAAGATTGTATACTTTTATTTTAATTGGCAAATGAACTTTACTTTTATTGTAAACATATAGTTTTCTCATGGCCTTGTCTTGGTTATGGGCCCAGAGTCCTTCCATACATTTGAAGAAAATTGATACCTGATGTCAATATTATTTCTTTGAACTAAATTTATTTAAAATTACAAATATTGGATTATTCTGAATAGGTGGATTCACTGTTGGCTCCATATATTTGAAAATTCTATAGAAAGGGTTACAGTCTGTGGGCAGCTCAGATAAAAGCTCTATTTGTGAGTCTCAGTGTTTGGTAACTGGTAAGATTCAACTTCCAGGGAAAGTTGCAACTGTTAAAGACCATGAGAGTTATCAAAGATTAAATGACAAATGCTATGCTGTTATTTATACGTTTTTGAAGAATAGGTATCATATTCTAATTGGTGATAATACAGGTGAGGAAGCCTATCTAGTTTTGAAAGGAAGATGTTATATGTAGTTGCATATGCTGGTTTAGTCAGGCATTAAGAAGAATTCTTTAATGTCAAATTTCAAAATTCGAATGTGAAACAATAGGCATGTTTATTCATTCATGTAAAATAATTACAGCAGTATGCAACTTGCTTACCAAAAGTGCATAAAATTGACGCTTGTATTTTTGTTTTCAATAGATTAATTTTTTTCCTGAGGAATTTAAAGGAGTACTTCAGATATTATACATAGTTTTTGATAAGGAATTTAACGTCAAAAAATATCTGAAGCTTGGGTATTTGAAAATAGTTGTTTCAGTTTGGTTGAATGTGATAAAAATAAAGAGCTGGATAAATTTAATTAGGCATTTATTTAGAAAAGAAACTCGGTTTCATTCAGCTCAAAATTTCAGAGTAAGAATGTTCAAATCTTATTAAAAAACTAACAATTGAATCCAAATCAAAGATTTGGATTTCATAGAATCTGAAACTGAACTTTCTTTGCTTGAAATTGGAATAACGTAAAATCCAAATTTTTATTGAAAATCTTTTTGATTTGATTAAGTTGGTCAATGGTATAATGCATAAGTACTGATTGAATCAAAAACAATTTAAACATGGTTTCTCCATTCTTTCCCATATTGCATTATCTTTTCATACCTAGGTTTGTTGCAGCTGATTTTCAAAAGCTTGCCACTGTTTTGCAAAATGCTGTTGCAGTTCCAGTTCATGGTGAAACGTCGCCATTTATTATACCTGCTTTAACTGAAGTTGTGTTGACACCGTTGCAAGATTCTGTTTTACAAGCTATGCATATTTTATTGAAGGTAAATTTTAATAAGTAAAACTTACTTTAAATTCTGAATCGAATGTATTTTTGTAAATGTATTAAAATTAACTTCCAGTAATCTGGTATGGGATTTATATAATGCATTTGTAGAACATGAATTTTTAAAAAATAGTTTCATATGAACATTGGATCATATTTTATATGAATTTTCAACCTGTAGTATATTTCATTGATCAGGTAAATGTAGTAGAGTGGATGCAAAAAATAACTTTGATCATGGCTTTGAATTACCAAATAAATTACCAAGAATGAAGTATTGGAAGTAAATTAAGCTTATTTTGCGTAAATGTAATATTAATGATTGTCATTAGTTAGAATGTACGAGTGAAAGTATTCATTTATTGAAGAAATTGCTTACACAGATTGTAAAAGTCTTATTTTTTCTTTGAAACCTTTAAGCTTAGAGTGTGTCTATATGAATTTTTTCAAAAGCTTTTAATTGGGCAAAATATATTTCATCGCTTGTTTGATAATCCAGTTTTTTTTTAATAAATATTTAGGAGGTGTATAAAAGGAACTTCATAAAGGGGCTACATTAAAGTGTAATACATAAACATGCTCTCATGGACTCTGGTAGCTAAAACTGGTTAGTTAATCAGATAACTTCCAAGTTTTGACATTAGTTTGATACAGTGTTGTATGCTAAACATGCAGCAAACTAATATTTCTTTTTAAGATTGTTCATATCCACCCTCACACTCACACCAACAAATGTATTATGTATGTTTTGGTGAATATTTTCTAAATCTATTATGAATAAATACTGCTATATTCCAACATTTTTCAAAATATAACTTAAATAACAAGTGTTTGATTATATTATTTTTGGATTTTTATTTTATTAATTTAGTTTCCTTAACAAAATTTTAATTAACATTCGTGTGTTTCATTACAAGTATAGAGGCTTAATGAAGATATGATGTTACAACTTATGAAGGTATTACTCTGTGCTTGTGAAAGCTTGCATTGAAAAATATGTGTTTAAAATAGTACTAAAAAGTTTTGTATGGTACATTTATCAAAATTAATAAACTAAGTGTGAGTGAATAAAAATAGTCTTTTTAAAATGTTTATAGTCTACTTCTGAGTTAGATTTACTGAGCTATATCCTAGCTTTCAAATATTATTAAAGGGATATATCTTTGAACTAGCTCTAAGATGGGAAAGATGGTTATCTGTTTTAGTTGAAAAATCAGATATTTATATATATATATATATATGTCATGATTTTAAAGACAGAATCAGATTAAAGTTTTAAAAAGGAAGACCTTTATTCGATCATTTCTACATCTGTTCTGACACTGAGAGCAGGGAGGAAAAAAGCACGCCATGGTGGTTGTTTCAAGTGGATAACACTTCAAAAACATGTGGTAAGTATCGCGGATTTGAAGAGGGTATTTGAAAGTTAATGCTGACATATGTGTTGACTATTAAATCTAACGATCTGGAATTAGACATGTTTATTGGCTAGACCATATGTTCGGAAGAAATAAATGGGTGATTAGTTTTGATACTTGAATATGTGAACTGAGAAAGATTAGTCAAGTGTGTGTGTGTGTGCCAGATAGGGAATTTAATTTTTAATCTAGTTTAATTATCCTTACATTTATATATATATCTGGAAAATATTATAAATGAATATGGATCTACTTTAATTGTGTGCTAGCATTTCACACATAAGTGTTTTGAACATTGTTTCTATTACATTATTTGGATGGAAGATATCCTCTTCAAATTATTAGTGAAAAATTTAGTTTTTTGGTCAAGACTGCTTGTGTACCTCTAAGAAATATAAACTGGAGTTGGAGAGCCTCCTGTTTATTAGAAAATCAAGGTATCAATATTATTATATTGATTCATTGTATTTGTTAAAATAACTTATTTTATATCTATATATATCAAAATTTTCTCATTAATGCAATACAAATTCATGAATTATTAATGCATATTTAGTAATATAATTTATGTGTGAAAAAAAATTGACTTTGATATTAAATGGGTAATTTTAACTACTTAGAATGGTATCTGATGACTTTTGAAATCTGTCCTTTTCAAGGTTTTAAATGAATTCAATCCACAAATTTATATTTTTCTAAAATAAAAGTCTTATCATTATGCCTAGTTTACTTTTTTGAGGCATTATAAATTCACTTAAAACAGGAAATGTTAAGTAGTTAAATTAAAACAGGTTCTTTCCTATCTATACATTTCTTTTATGTGTAATCTTGCTGCTATTCTTCACACAGGAAGCTCTGAGTGACAATCAACATATAGTATCCCTTTTGCCAGCCATTTTCAATCAATTATTGGTATTTTCTACATACGCCTGCAATGCGCCCCCATATGGTCAACTGAGAACTCGAAATGTTGTGAATATGAAAATCTCAGCTGTAAGTTGAATATACCATTTTAAAATATTAAGATTTGAGTTCATATATTTTTAATTTAATCGTCAGTGTTTATTTGTTTTACGACATTAGAATTAATAGATTTGTGGTTTTCAAGTAATTTTACTATCTTTAAAAAGTTTTGTGCATAAATGCATAGTTCTAAACAAAATTATTTCAATTTAACAATTTTAAATTTACAAATTAATTCACAAATGTATTGGGTTACTTTTATATTTTATTCATTGCAATTTTATTTTCCTCAATGGATTTTTTGTGGATAATAGATATGTTTTATAATTCTTTTGGGGAATTTAGATTGATTGGGTTACAATGAATTTCGTTCCATTTGGTGAAAAAGCTTTGGAAATGGTCGTTAATGCTTATCAACAAACTGCTCAACAACCAAATGTTATAAATTCACAGGTTTTGCATTCCATTGTAAAGGTAAGAAATTTTTCAATTTTTTTTTGTTCATGTGTAATTTTTTGTTTGTAATAATTGTTTTAAGTTATTTTTATATCTTAATAATTCTAAGTTGTTTGTATGTTCAGTTCTAATGAGTTCATTTATTTTCAAATATTTTTAATTTGCTTATTGCAGTTTGAATACATTATAATTTTCAATTCCAGTTATTTATTTAACTGAAGATTAATTTTATGAATTGTTTCATAATTTTCGGGTTTATTTCACATTTATAAGAAGAAACATAATTCTCTCTGGGACATTTTAGACATCAAAAGTTCATTTGTTCGAATCATGTTTCTTGCAAAGATCATCATGAGAAATATTAAGCGCTTTTTGGTTTAGTTAGACATAAAAATCTTCTTGTTGTTTGCTGCAAAAAGGTAAATGATTGCAATTATCATCTTTGTAGTCTTATGTTTGGCTTAAAATTACCAATATTCATTGTCATTATTTGTTGATTAGCTCTATTGGGAAATTTTTTCAAATAAGACTAAAATTGTCTTCTGAAAGCACTCTGAGTTTTTTTCCCAGCGTGGAGTTGAATTTCTTAGAAATATTTGTTTTTAATTTCTTAAAAAATTATTAATATGAAATCATTAATAAATTTTTGGTGTTAATTTGATATCTGAGTGCTACCTGCCAAGTTGTTGTTTATATTCGCCAAGATGGGAAATAAAATTACAATATGGTTACCTTGATATGTTTATCGTGTAGTAATGTGATTGCAATGGGTATGACATATATTATAGTTAATTTTTATTGTTTTTTTCCTGTGGTAACCCTATTAATTTGAGACGATTTTAATTCTTTAAAAATTTAACCATCTTCCTTGCAATAATTCTTCAAGCTGGCTGCTTCAGTCTTTTGTTGTATTTTGTGCTATTTTCGAATATGGATATTTCTAATATCATTAAGTACTAGGATATTTTCTTGAAGAATATGAGGGCTGTGCTTTTAATTTTTGTTGTGAACTACACATTTCCACTTTGTTCTACTTTTAAATAATGCATTTATAAATGTTCCTTGTTCGATGAAATTTATTAAAGGAACATGCAGTTTAAGGAATATTGCAGGCTATCAGCAATTATCTATTGATATTCATTTTTAATTTTAATATATATTAGGTAAATCTGTGTTATTCATGATATAATATAATTATTACATAATACAATTATTATTATACATAATAATATTTAATTATTTATAATTATTATATTAGATTATATGATTATTTTTTATGATAAATATTATATATTAATATTAATAATAATTATATATAATAATTACTATTAAATTATATAATATAGTTATTATATTATATTGATATTAATTATTGATTGATGTTGGTTATTTTCAATCTATTCCTGTATTATTTATTTGAAATATATTTCAAAACAGTTTAAAATTTTTTTCCTGGCGATTTGTTTCCTCTAGGCTACCATCTTGGATTCCATATCATTCGACAACAAGCGTTGCTGGGCGTGTAGCACTTGGATATTAAATATGTTTCAAATTTTCTTTAATACTTTCAGGACAAAGCTTAGTATTACTTTGCTTTAAATATATATTGGGAACAATGAGAAGGAATTTTATATAATTTTATCCATATATTAGTGTAACATATTCAGACGTTAATTTCAAGCATTCATTATTCATTGAAACTAATTGGAAAATAATCTTTTTTCTTAAAATGTAAAGATTTATTTATTAAAAGAAATTGTTGTTAAAATCATAAAGGGTATTGTATGTTAAGTAGTATTTATAATATCTACCTGACAAAAATTCTTTCCACAAAGATAATACAATATATACATGCCAATATAAACATGCTGAATATTCTTTTTTACATTAAAATTTACATTGTTGAGAAGTTCAAATTGGGGAGGGATGGAACTTGGAATGTAAATGCAAATTTCAGATTCGGAATAGCAGTGCTCAAATTTTTACATTTGTTATTTTTGATGGAATTTTTAAAAAAATTTCTTATTGATGTAATGGTTTTTTTCCCCGTACAGTCTCTTAGAATTCCACTAAGCATGAAATATTCATGTCCTTTTCAAATGACCTGGAAATTAGCTGTGAATGCTGTGTTAAAAGTTCTTCATGCAGGATTACCTGTTGCTCGTCAATATCGTATGTATTTAGAAATCATTATTAACAAGAAGATTTGTTTTAATATATTATGCATCACATATATTCATTCATTTTGCGTATGCGGTTTAATTTCTTATTGATTTTTCAGAATATTTATTTAAGTATTTTAAAGATCTTTACAATTGATAAATTATTGATTTTGAAATCATGATTTTTATTAATAAGTTTTGCTTTAGCTGCACAGTTTCAAGGAATGTGGATGGATCTTGCATATGCATTAGAAGATTTCTTATTTCCTGCTAGGTAAGTATGGAACCAAGGATAAATGATTAATAAAAAAAAGCTGTGCAAATATATGTATTAAACTGTATATTTGTATACTATTGTGTTAAAAAATTTTAAAATTGTATACTAATTAAACTTAAAAGTTTTTTAATAGCTTAAGAATGAATTTTAATTAATTTTTTTGTTATAAGCTTGTAGATTTAAGTTTTACATAATATGTACTGTAATTGCTATTGGAAGAGATCTTTGCCATGTGTATGCTATTTTTCATCAGTTATATCTTAATTGTAAACTAAATTAACTCGTTTGAGATTTTATTACTATCTTCATAGTTAAATGTTTTTAAATATGGATACGGCTGAAAGAAATATATTGTTAATAATGAATTATATTTTTTCTGTAAAAAAAGTTTTATTTTCAAAATAAAGTCGTTATATTCTAGTACCCTTTTTAATCATATACTTGTTGCATGGCCCGCCATTGCATGGGCTACCTCTACTTTTATAAATTTTCCCTTTCACAAAATCAGAACTTCTAATACTCATTTTCATAATGACCCCCCCTCCACCACTTAGCCCAGCGTTGCTCGGGCTCTCTCTTTCCTCATGACACCAGCATTTCCGTGTGTGTGTTTGTACGCGCACAATGTGAGTGATTTCTAAAATTATGTCAAAAAAATTTCCCTTTTTCGAAATTTGTTTCATTCCACTTATTTTTTATTTAAGACAGACTTCTTTCCCCTCTCTATAGCCCGAACACGGTTTTTTTTAGTGTAAAATTATTGTTCTATCTTCCCCTCCTTCTCACACATAAGATATAGCTTCAAATTTCGATGTATGACTTATAAAAAAAAATATTGCGTTAGAATTAAAAAAATTATTAATGTGAAGCAATAAAAAGAAAACGATTCTGATGCTAAGAGTAAAACAAAAAAACGTTCATCATTTTTTAATAATAGTTAGTTTCTAAGAATCTAAAATAATAAAATAGATTTCAGATTTTCATGAATCAATCAATTGTTACATATAGTTAACTTAAAATGTCTAAAATGTATTTTGATCCACAATAATAGACGATGTACTTTTTAATCAACAAAGAATTACTTTAGTAATGAAATAATAGAAATAATCCTTTTAAAAAAACATATATATATATTTATAAAATTCAAATTTTTATAAGTAATAAATAGAAGAAAAATTTACAGATAGCTATTGAAACGATTGCTTTTTTCTGAACGTTTGAATGTTTGATTAAACATATAAATATATGTAAGTTAGAAAAAAAACAGTATGGGGGAAAGTATATATATATATATATATATTTATATACATGTACTAAAAAACATTAAAAAAATAACCGATTTAATTTTAACCTTTTTCATTGCACTAAAAAATTTTTAAAATGATCCTTCTGATGTTTTAAGGTCTTAACAGAGTCGTGCGTTATAATTAAAAAATTATTAATGTGAAGCAATAAAAAGAAAACGATTCTGATACTAAGAGTAAAAAATGTCTCTAAAATGTATTTTGATCCAAAATAATAGATGTACTTTTTAACGAACAAAGAATTAATTTCGTAATGAAATAATAGAAATAATCCTTTTAAAAACATATGTATTTATTAAAATCAAATTTCTATAAGTAATAAATGAAAGAAAAATTAACAGATAGCTATTGAAATGATTGTTTTTTTCTGAATGTTTGATTAAATATATGAATTAGAAAAAAACAGTATGGGGTGAAGCCTATATATATACATGTACTGAAAAAAACATTAAAAAAAACGATCTGATAAAAACATTTTGATATTTCATTTTAATTTTAACCTTTTTCATTCCACTAAAAAAATTTTAAACTTTAAAAAGTAGCGTGATGTGAAATGGTAAGTTTGTTGCTCTTCAGTTTCGAACCTGGGAACTACCGTTTTATAAAGCAGCGCTTTAAACAGCTAAGCTGTCACTTATTCCGGGGAAGAGCATTGAATTGAGCTTTAAAATAAAGGTAGATTTTTTCAATACGCCATTTCGTTATTCTTTAAAGTAAAAGATTTTTTTTTCGGGCTTCATTTTTAAGTTAATGCTTTCAAACTTCATATATCGATTGAAAACAACGGTAATTTTTAAACAAAAAACTTTAAAAAAAAGTAATGTTTACATAATATCGCAAAAGGGAAAAAAATTGAAAAACACATTGTTTTTTTAACCGTAATTTTTAAGATTTTTTATCAATCTTTGTACAGAGTACGTATAATATTGTTCTACACGCGGAAAAAAAGTTTCGTGAGATTATTTCTATAAATAAAAAAGTTATTAAGTATTTAAATAAAATTTTGAGTATTTTTTGAAAAATCGTAAAAAGAAAAACAGTTTTTACATTAAGTTTTTTAAATGTTTGATTCTAAGAGAGAAAAGCATGAACTTATTTTTAGTGTAAAATATTTTTTTCATTAACGCGAAAGAAAGTTCAAGCGGAACAACTTATAATTCGTATACAAAAAAAAAGGAACCGATTTCGACTCTTTTAAAAAAAATCGTAAAAAATACAAAATATAATTATTTTTTAAAATAAATTATAGCATATCGTGGCAAAATAAATGATCTTTACGAATCTAATTTTTTTTTGTGTGAGTTTCATGAAAAAAATTAGATCATGTTTTAAAAACCTCTGAAAAAAAAGAGAAGTTCCGAAAATATTTAAAAAAAACTAAAATAATTAAATTGAAAGAAAGATATACATATAATTTTATTATATTAATTTTTAAATAAATTTATTTATATGCAAAGTTTCGTTGTTTTTTAAAAACAGAATGTACTTTAGAAATAGACAATGTACTTTTTAATTAACAAAGAATTAATTTATTTCATTTTAATTTTAACCTTTCATTCCACTAAAAAATTTTTAAGTGTAAGGCGAAGTAAATGATATTTACGATTCTCTGCAGATGGCGCCACGTGCATAATAAAATTCTAATTATGCGTTTTAAGGTTTTTAATTAATATCTTTTTAACTAATTGGAATATCGGAATATAAATGGTCAAAACGGATTCCTCGGATCATTCCCGAAATTTTGGCACCTTCGGCTAGTTTCTGCGTCTTGTGGTTCGTGAGAAAATTGGGCGACATCCCTTTCTATATACCTACATACCTACATAGATACGTTTGTTTATCTACAAATTTTAATAGTGTAGATTTTAGAAATGTATAAGGCTTCACTGTATAATTCTAATAATTATTCTTTAAAATCAAAAGTGAGGTGTGTTGTTGAATTTAAATGCCTTTTGGAAACTTGGGGATTATGAATTCTTCTTATGATTGAAAGTTCATATTTTTGGAATAATGTATTTCACTGTTAAAATTTTTTATATTTTGAATGTTATGTTATGTTAAAATTTTTTTGTTTTGTTGAATGTTGCATCAATGATATTCATATCATCACTCGAACACCCACCACACTAAGACAGGCTTTCTTATCTTTAGAGAAAGAGGCCATCAGGATGGGACTGAAAATCAATAAGATTAAGACCAAGTACATGCTTTGCACTATATCATGCTTTAAGAATTCCCACTTTAAAATTGAAGAGTATAATTTTGAAGATTTTGACAGTTTCACTTATTTAGGTTCGGGAATTAACAATAGAAACGACTGTACTACTGAAATCCAAAAGAGAATTACTATGGCTAATAGATGCCTAAAAAAGAATACAAAAATATATGAAATCAAATTTAATAAAAAAAAAGTTCTATTGTGTAAAAGTCTTTTAAGATCAGTATTAACTTATGCATGTGAAACTTGCATAACTCCATGTTTCTAACAGATGAGAACATAAGTATCTACAAAAGGAGGATTTTAAGATTTATTTTTGGAGGAATTCAGAAAAATGGAACATGGCATAGAAGATAAAATTTAGAGCTCTATCAATCATGTAAAGAATCTGACATTGTTAACTTCATCAAAATACAATGAATTAAATGGTCAGGTCACGTTGTCAGAATGAATGAAGACCGCACCACTAAAAAAGTGCTCAACCAATTGGTGTACAAAAAAGGGCACACCAAATCTTAGATGGATTGATGGCCTAGAAAAAGATTTCCTTGTTTTAAGAACTAAGAATTGGACAACACTGGCAGGAAGAAGGCTTCTTGAGAAGGCCCTCCCTGGACTGTCGAGCCAGTGAGGAAGGAAGGGAGGAATGTTGCATCACAAAAATTATTTGTTCTAAAAGTTATTTTTTTCTTACTCTTTCTTTTTTTACCCTTCAAATTTTACAATTTGTAATGTTATGAAATGGGGGAGATTAATTTCTTTCGAATTACATTTTAATTCAGAAAGGTTATAAATATTTAAAATTCTATCTAAAATGTACTATTTTTGCTTTTCTAAAACAATTAAAAATTTGGTTTCTTTTTAGTTCACCTTCACCCACTCAAAGTCTTGAAGACCAGCAATGCGATGAGGCAATGGATTGTAAGGTAATTGTTTCCTTTTTATTTTTTTGCCTTTCTATTTTTGATCAGTTATAAAAACAATCTCCAAGTTTTTAAAAATATTTTTTATTTAAATTTTGTTTGTAGGTTATTCTTTTAATACGTGATGGAATTTTGCCATATGCAAATCAACTTCCTCGTGAATTCATCATACGAATTGTTACATTATTGAATAAAGGTTCAATCCACTCAGCTACAAACAACAGTCCAGTTGGTAAGAGTTACAATACTTCTAGATTCTTGTGGAATAGAAATCTCCAAAAATATGCTATTTTAATCTTAGTTGATTTTTTTAAAGTAAAATAATATGTGATTATAAAAAAAAAGTTCATTCGTATTAAATTAATTAAATTTTATAAAGTTTATAATAAAAAGGAGCATACTTTGTATATTAAGTGTCATATTGGAAGCAATGAAAATTGTACGTGGTGATATCTTTTCCCTTAGTTGTGCTGTTTATCATTTTCTTTTTGAGCCCAGTTTAGTTATCAAATATGAATGATGAACTCAGTTTAGACTTGTGCTTCACTGCAAAAGTCTATTTCACAAGTCCATCTCATCACTACTTTCCTATTGGCTAATATCTCTTGTGGAGTTCATTAAGTTCAATAAAGTTTATTTCTTCATAATATTATTATGAAATATTTTATAGTATGCAGTATATTTCAATTATTATATATTGTCTTTTTAGTATACAGGGTGTACCTAAACTCTGCGACTAAACTTTAAGGGGTAATAGTACACATCAAGACAAACAATAGTAAATAGGAAACTTAGGATCCCAAACGTCTTCTGAAGGAGATAGGCGCCATTAAAGTTTAGGGTCCGAAATTTCAAATGATTATAAAAAACGGAAAAATGGGTCGATTCGTTAGCGGTTTTTGCTAAAATTATTCTTTTTGTCAATATTTTCTTGAAAAATAAATTTTAAAGATAAAGCTCTTAAAAATGTCGATAGAGGGTGCTTTAGACTTTGGAGTAACGAAGAACTATTTTTTACCATATTTTTTGTATCACATTAAATGCTTTCAAAAGCTTAGACGTAAACTTATATTTTGAGCTCAAAATTTGAATCGTTGGGGGTGGTTAAGTAGCGCAAACGGAATTGTGTTTAGGAGGTGAAATTTGAAACTCCCTTCCCTCTGAACAGAGTTCAGTTATTCCTGATATTGGTGTCGTAGACCAGGCAGCTATGACTACCTCCTAAACGTAAAGTAAAGGAGAGAGGGATGAAAAAATTTAAAAAAATTATTCATAATAGACATGAGTAACTTCTCTGCTCAAAATAAAAAGAAACAATTTGATGTATTCACGTAGTGCGTATGAATGAAGGTCGATTGAATGGTGACACATAGAAAAAGGTACACGCTTGATTTTCTTGCTGAATCACAAAAACTGCTCGAAAAAGCACCCACCAGCAAAGATGCAGGCTTCACACCGCACGCGGAGGGAATGTTGAACATCAGCAAATACCCCGGGCATCTCCCGGATTTCGCCTGCTACGACGGCAATTCTTTCAACCAGGACCTCGTCGGAGTCGACGGGGCTTGCGTAAACAAGACTCTTCATATGGCTTCAGAGGAAGAAGTCTAGGCAGGAAAGGTCAGGCGAGCGTGCTGTCCAATTTACCGGACCACCCCGCCCAATCTATCGTCCTGGATATGATGATTCCAATGCACTTCGCACATCTGCGCTGAAATGTACAGGCGCTCCGTCATGTTGGAAATACATATGAGCCTTTATGATGGCTGGAACACTTTGCAGTAGAACTTTACATCCTTACATACAATTAACCCCATACAGTTAAATCCATGCAAATCGGGTGATTTGCATAATCAGGTATTTTGCGGGAAGAAATTGCTCATGTCTGTTATGAATAACTTTTTTACTTAATTTTGTCTTCCCTATCTCGTTTTTTTTATGTTTAGTGGGTAGTAGCTGCTGCCTAGTCTACGACTGAGCATCGAAGAATGTGAATAACTGAACTGTGTCCAGGGAAGGAGGCGAGTTCAAATTTCACCTCCTGAACACAGATGAGTTTGCGCTACTTAACCACCCCCAACGATTCAAATTTTGAGCTCAAAATTTATGTTTAAGTCTTAACTTTTGAAAGCATTTAATGTGATACAAAAAATAACAGTAAAAAGTAGTTGTTCGTTACTCCAAAGTCTTTAACGCCCTCTATCAAATTTTTTGAGATTTATCTTTAAAATTTATTTTTCAAGAAAATATTGAGAAAGGAATAATTTTAGCGAAAACCGCTAACGAATCGACTCATTTTTCAGTTTTTTGTAATCATTTCAAATTTCGAACTCTAAACTTTAATGGCACCTATCTTTCAGAAGATGTTTGGGACCCTAAGTTTCCTATTTACTATTGTTTGTCTTGATGTGTACTATCCCTTCTTAAAGTTTTGCCGCAGAGTTTAGATATACCCTGTATATCCCCACACTTGGTGTTTACTATAACATTTTGTTTAAGAAATTTTTTGAGAAACGGATTATTTTTTTTTTTTTTTTTTTTTTTGCTTTTAAATGTTTTTTGGAATACAGTTACTTTAATTTCACCACATTTTAACTTTTGAATCTGTTATTTATGTAAACTTGTTGTAAATATGGAAGTTTATTGATACATGTTTATTTTAAAAGAAATAAACTCTAATCATACTTCCTAATTATGTTTTAAAATTTGTTGTAAGAGTTGCTGGGAAACTAACTTTGTGCAGTTACTAATTATTTACCATTAGCAGTTCTTACTTGTATCATGTTAGTATTTTTTAAAGATAAATGTTTTAAAAAATTATTTCTAAGGCTCTGTTTGAAATGTGTTAGCATACATATAAGATTTCAGCTGTATCATTCAAATATTTTCGTCAATGTCATTTTGATTTAAATGAATGTTATGAGGAGTATTTGTGTAACAGATATAGTGATTTTTCTTTCTTTCTTATGTTTTAATAATTATATATTTTTTATTTACTCACATATTTTAAAGGTAGGCTGAATGTATTTTGTTATATCTATACAAGATGTAACTAACAAGATTATTTAGTATTGAAGCAATTTGAGAATACAAGATTTCTTGATGGATGTTACTTAAAAATTGCTAGTTTTGTGTCAAGTGAAATTTCTGTGTTGCTATAAATTTTAAGTTGAAATTTGTCACAATATTTTGTTGAATATTTATTCAGTAATTTTGCTCAAAATATCAGAGTTTTGTAAGGTTTTGAGAGCACAGTATCAAAATCAAATAGCTTTAAATTGCTAATTACTTTTTTTTGCATTTGCTTGTTTCAAATTAATGTACAATATGTTGCAAATTTATATTTTTTTAGATATTGATTCAAGCAGAAAACTACGTGAGGAGTTTGCTAAGTCTTGCTTTGAAACTTTACTGCAATTCTCTTTCTTAGAAAGTGGAATTGACATTGATGATGATGGTGTTGTTAATTTATTAGCGGTAACATCCCTTCTTCATAGATTTAAAGAAGTCATTCACAAGTATGCAGAAGATGAAAGGTTGAGTGGAAAGTGTCCTTTACCTAGGTAAGGCCTTTGTCAAGGCTATCTTTTCAAAAGAATCTTATTTTGTAATGTTTTTTCTGATATAGAAATACTCCAACATTGTTATTATTCTAGTTTCACTCTCCCATGGAGAGTTGCATATTTTATCATACTTCTCATTTTTATCTGAGTTGCACTTTTCATTTTTTTGATAGACATGTCAAGGATGCAAGTGTTATTGCATTTATTTTTGCGGCTCATTTTGTCTGGATTTTAAAATATTATATTTTGTTAAATAATGCTATTGTTTTACTTTTGGAGTCAACACAGTATCTGAAAGAAAAGGCAATTTCTTACCTTCAGGACCACACAATTGCTTCAGGTACAAACTTGACTGCTGTTTGGGTGTGATAGGTCAAGCTTTGGAAATATGGTTGCAGCTATATAGTAGTTTGTAAAATATCTGATATACTCATCTAAGATGTTTCTTAACACAAAAGAAGGAGAGAGAATATTCCAATGTTACCACCAAATTATATTCGTGGGGCTTGTAACTTCAAAGTTGAGTTTTGATGTGGTGAAAAAAAGAGGTATGAAGAGTCTTCCTTAGAAGGTGATTGAGGTTTCAACATTTGGTAGAGCAAAGATTCTCTTACATACCTTCTTTCATACACAACCATTACAAGAACGAAAATTTGGTTTTGAGCATATAAAACATTTTGCTCTATTATTGATTTGATGACTTGCAATAAATTTTGAAGTGGATATGCTATGTTCTGATGACTTCAAAAACTATCTTAGGGTCATGTGAAAATTTTCAGATGTTGAATAAAGGGGCTCTTTACAAGAATATACATAATTCCATTAATTTATAATGTGCAGATTACCTAATTAATCTGTAGATTATTTGATTTGTTTCTTTAAAATGTGGAATTGTCTTCAAATAAGTGTTTTTCACACTTTTAGTAGGTAATGCATATTATCATATTCTGAATCGTTAAGTATAAAAATATTTGAAAACAGAAGATGTGGTTTGATAAAGTTAATATTATGATGAGTATTATAAATAACTATATATTTGATGGAATTTAGTGCTTGTGAATAAAAAATTTTCACCAAATGGGAGACTCTTGTTGTAGAAATATATTTATGTCAAATAGTAGTAAAGCAATCTTTTGTTACTGGAAAGGGTTTAATAAACCTGACAGTAAATTTAAATTTGCTGCATATTAGTGTGCTTATCACAAAAATCAATGGCTGTAAAATTCAAAGCATCATTAATTTATAGATTGCAGTAACATGTAAATACAGGTTTTCCTTAATTGTATTAATAGTTTTAAGCCTTTTAATGGATTCTTTGTATTCTACTTTGTTTTTTCATTGACACTATGAATTCGAAACTTGAGAGTTCAAAAAATAAATAACATGTTTCAAAATTTGTCAGTATAATTTTTTTACAAAAATCTGTTTATTATTGTGTTACATTAGTTGTAACTTTATGGGATAAAATCATCGCATTTTTTCGAATTAGTAGTACCTAGTATTGCAAATAGTTTGTTTTAAAATGTTGCTTTTGTGTGATCAAATATCTTATTTTTACTTTTATTTGTATTCTGAAGATTAACTATGTAATATGTGAGAAACGAAGGCATTTTTTGAATTTCAGCAAATCGGTCTAATTAATTTTCAGATTATCTCAGAAATGTTAATATTACTTGATTTCTATTTCTTATGCCTTCTCTCTGTAGAACTTAATTTTACTTGATACAGGAGGTTTGCTGCATAGGTATTTGATAATTTAATTCTGAATTACAGGCATAGAATGTCAGAAATTTCTTTTGTGCTGAAAGCAGTAGCAACTTTAGCTAAATCTTTAAAAAAGGCTGATCCTGAAAAAGGTAAGTTCATAATTAAGATATAAAAGTAAGTAAAAGGATTCATTATTCTAGTTTGCATTTGTAGTTTGTATTATAATTATGCATATATTCAGTTCAGTGCACTGGCATAGCTAGTTCTGAGTGGGCCCGGTATCAAAATTTCTTGGGGGCTAGTGTTTTGAAGCTTCTTAATAGTTTAGGATATTTTGCTTACACATGATGGAGCCCCTGTATCATTGATAGGGATGATATGGCAGTAGCAATGCAGCTGGTCCAGTGTGATACATGTTAATATTTTGTACATTTTCCACCTTTATAAGTTTGAAATATTTTTTAAAAGATTGAGGTTGTAACTCTATTAAAATACTGGATAGAGTTAAAAGAGAATGTACTTTTTTTAAATAAATATGCTTTGGAAGAAAAACAGTTATTTTCATTAACATTTTTTCCCTTATTTTAAAATTTGAGTCTACTACTCATTAAATTTTGTCATATTAAAAGTTAGGGATTGTGTGTGTTATTTATTTTGAAATACTGAAATTGACTTTTAATGGTTTAATATGATTACTTTTAAAACTCTATTAAGAAGTTAAATGTATGGGAAGTCATTATCATTTGAACCATAAAAGTGGCTGCAATTTTTTTTTGTAATATTTAGAGAATAAAAATTAGTATATCACATTTTTTTTTGGATTGAAAAATTAAATTTCCGATTTTATAGATTCTAAAGTAAAGTACTATTTTAATGGAAAGGGAAAACTGATTCTTCTGCGTATGCATGAAAATATTATAGTTATATTTTCATGGTTCATTAGTTATATTTTCATTTAATAACCTACAGTTGTTGGTGTCTTGGTTATACCATAGGAAGTCCGAATATATGTTTTATTCAAAAGAATCTATTTTTAAATACTAAAAAAAATCAGTTTTGATACTTTTTTTAACAGTATGCTAAAATGTAGCAGCTTTAATGTATGCTATGCAAAATCAAATTTTTGATGTATAGATCCAATACAAAACTATTTTCACTTTTGATTTTGTTGTATGATGTTAGAAAGCCAAGCAGGTTATTAATCAATAGAACTGAAAGCAAGAACTTTTGCTTCTGCAAGGTGTCTGGAAATTGTTTGTGGAACAATTGCTACGCCTACGTCTGCTCGTATCGTTGAACGAGTCACTGTGGGGTCCACAAGTGCTTGCCGCACGATCCTTCGATCCTATCTTCTCGTGGTCTTCCTGGTCGCTCCAGACCCGGTTTTCCGCACGTGGGTACCTTCTCGTGTCCACTGCTCCTAACAAATTCTAACGGCACACTCCGAACGATCCACCTGGCCAGCAACACGGCGCGTTGACCAGCCTGCAGTTTTCATCCCTTTGATCAGGCCTCTCTCAAACTCGCTTAACTGTGAGAAATGTCTTCTAGCACGTTTACCTGGCATATTTCGCTTACCAAAGTCTTCCTACAATCGGCGGGTAATCGTCACGTTTATTAATTTTCGAATTTGCGCTGGCTTATATAGCACCCTCTTCCTGATTGTAGCGCCACCTCGGCGTGTATGAGCATGCGTATTGGCACAAAACTTGGCTCATTTGCATATCACATTACGCTGTACTCATTTGCAAAGTTTCGCGATTGTACTTAGCTTCCTTCTTGGGTCGCTATTTTTAATGTCCCTGAGTGTATATATATATATATACTCATTTTAATTTATTGAAACAATCCCCTCCCCCGATTTTTTTCACTTTTGTCAAAGCATTTTATCTGTAAGCAAATACTTGAATGCAGTGTTGCTTTGTGAGCAAATAGGGAATGCAGTTATGCATATTTTCCATATTATTTGGTTGTATTCCTACTTTTAATTATTGAAGCTTTTAGGTTCTTAAATAAAACATACCCCATTTTTAATTGTGTTAAAATGCCAATATAAATAACAAAGTTAAGTCGACAATATGTAATTTAAAATGAAATAAAGATCTAAATAATTGAAAAAAATTGTGTAGTTGCTTCAGGACACATATTACTTGTTAATTCATGTTAAATATTTAATAAATTTTATGTATGTTGTATATTACTCAACTCGTGAATTGAAGTGCTTTTATTGTTTTTAGTTGAATGGACTGTGTGGGAGCAACTTATTTCACTTTATCCAAGTCTTGTTGATTGCACAACTTCCACCTCAGCTCAAGTTTGTTGTTCATTGAGGGAGGCTTTGCATGAGTATGCTGATCTTTTAGAACCACCCAAGAATGTGCTCAATGGAAGTTCATGATATTCATAATAACAATCATTCTTTATAGATTTTGTAAACATGTTTTCACTTCATAAGTGAACTTGTTTGAAAGTTATGTAAGATTGAAGCATTTTATTGCCAAATTGTGAATTAGATCTTTTGGGCCTGTTGTAAAATGTGACATTTATCATTGAAATTGATTTCATAACTTTGGGAATAGTGTACTATAGATACACTTGAAAGATGCAAAAACATTACTTTTTCAAAGCAATAATTTTATTCATTTAAGCAACCCAGTTTTCAGGTTTGTATTTAAATGAGTCAATTTTTTCATATCAAGTTTTCAAATGATGTAATTATGTAATATGAAGTAGCTGTTTTTAAAAAAACTCGGTTGGCCGGATAATTTTATGTGTAAAATATTTGATGATTGATATTATCATGTATCCATTAAAATATGACAAAATTTAATTTATCTGTAAAGCAATTGTAATCTTTATAAGTGTCGCACCTGACTGCTCAAATTTTTATAATCTAGTATTGGTTTTTTTCACTGGTATAGTCTTATTTTTATTTTATAATTGTTATTTTAATAGGTTTATTATGTATGCAGTTACAAATACAATTTAGTATTTTAAGTCCAAAAAGAGTTTTTTAGGTTATTAATCATAAAATATGTGTGAGAGGGACATAGTAGTTTTCTCTCATCTTTTCCTTTTAATCAAAGGAATGTACTCTATTTCTGCACTTTTTGTTATGTATATAATTATTCCTTTCAAAAATAAATAGTTATCTATTTAATTATGTTGCATGTAACACAATGATAGATATTTAAATAAAGACTGTCATACATATAAATTATTCAAATTTACTAAAGTTGTCACTAACTACATTTTTTAAACACACCACAAGCAAATCATGTATATTACTATTTATAAAACTTCTGATTGACTGCTGTATAAACATGGCAAAATAAAGAATTTTTTTAGTATTTGGATTATTTTTTTTCTCAAGTGGCATATTAATGGTGTTTAATTTGTTATTAAATAGAACTAATTAGTGAAAAGAACTATATTATGTATTTGTTGTCATACTTATAGAATTAAAATGATTTCAACTGATTATTAAGTATTTCTCTGCATATTATATAGATTTATAAGTTTAATGTATTAATTAATAACAATTTAGAAGAGAATTATACTATTTCAATAAATACACGTAGACACACACACATGAGTGTATGCTAGTGCCATTTTAGTGATCAAATAATTGTTGTTGAAAATTAAGTATAAATTGTTATAAAAATGATTTACGATGCTGAATCAATTGATTTTTATGATTTTTGTATTCTGTAATGTATAAAATAGGCAATTTTGTTTGAATTTGAAAAAAAAAAAAAAAAAAAAAAAAAAACATTGTAAAGAGTACTTGAAAAATTTTATTTTTAAAATTCACAGATATGCATAAATAAGTATTGAACATTTTTTATTGAACGAAATTATTAGGATAGTAAAGTGTTATTTCTTCAGCAGGATTTCAAAAAATATGTAGTATAAAATCAACTTTCATACTTGCAGTTTTGTCGCTGAGCTATGCCAAAGTTTACATGAAAAATATGTGCTTATTAAAGTATATCATAATTCAAGTCTGAAAAAAAATCAAAATAATTTATTCATGTCTTAACTTTTTATTCATCAGAAATGTCATTTAGTATTCCTTAATTACAGATGTTAGAAATAAAGATATGAGATCATGAAACAGAAAAGAAAATGTTCTGAGAAAACATAAAATTTTCTATTTTTTAATGTACTTTGTAAATTGTTATTCCATTATAATTTCAGTTTATTTCAATACTAATTGTTGAAATAAGAATAATAAAGGAGTATATCAATTGAATTTCACTACACCAATTTTTTTAAAAGAAAGTTAGTGTTGGGAATTTATATTTGGGTATGCAAAACAGATTTTTATATGTGAATGAATTTATGCTATATTATAAGTCTTGTATATCAGTATGCATGGCTTTCAAAGTACATGTTGATTCAGATTGTAACATGTTAAATGAACCAAATAATCCTTCAACAGGATTGCCTTATTGTGAAGTTTTTACTATTTGTGAATGAAGCATGTTATATAAAAATCTACCCATGCAGAATACATAATCTCTTTGAAGAATGTGTTTTAGATCAAATTGTTAAAATCTGGGAATTAAAGCCTGAAACTAATTCTCAGAGGGCTTAAAATTCTAACAGAAGAAGGTTTTTATAAAAATGTAGTTTTAATTCATGGTGATATTTTATATAAAAATGACAACAAAATATTCATACTGGGTATTGTGAAAGTATTGAATTGTTTGCTAAAAATAACAGAAAAAAAATTATTATTCAACTTGAATAATTAAAAAATATTGCTTTTTTGAGATAAAATTTATTTGATATGTATTTTATATGAAAATGTAATATTATGTAATCAAAAATCAAGTTATAATGAAGTGATCTATAGCAGCCATGAGAATCTATAAGCAATATTTCTTTAGGGTGATGAAGCTGTTTTTAAAGAATTACTTTTATCCCATTACACTATTGAAAGTTCTGTTTTTTGTCTTGGTTGTATACAATAACAATTTTTTTTAAAAATCTAAGCGAACTGATTAGCTTTCATCCAATATTATTAATATGTAGAGTGAATATTCATAAAAAAACCTAGTTGTTTATTGTCTTATTTAATTATGGCTTATCATATATAAAACTAATATATAAAGTTGGATCTAATTCAGTAAAAGTTTGAAAGCTTCTAGCTTATACATTTTAAAAAAAAATTCTTGAATTCGACTTCTATGTTCTTCATAGTACTTAGATTTCTTATGTATTGTGATTTTGAAATGCTGAATATTCTTGATTTATAACTATTGATATATATATATATATATATATATATATATATATATATATATATATATATATAAACATAATAAACAGCAGAAGATCTATTCCTCGTTACAGAATATCGTGTTATGTGGAATCTTAACCATTGTACAAATTTGAACATGTCTCTAAAACCATTTCATACACTGGTTTTGACTGAAAGTTAAGATGTTACCCTTTCTAGTCAAGCATTTATTGTTTATTTTGTCATTTGATCTTTAAATTTACGATCTCAGCATGTATTTCTAGTAAAGCTAAAGAGGCTCATTTCCGGCTTTTAATGATCCAGGGCATCTTTTGAGCTTAGAAGATTTACATGAAATGTTTCAAATAGCAAGACTCTTGAATTATACATTTAATGATTTTTTATTTTCTAGAGTGCTTTAATGAATTTAAAAGGAAATAGAACGATAGAGTATTCACTGACCAATGATGTCATTTTTAGGTTTATTCTTCTGTAGTGTTTGTTTGTATACAAAATGAGGTTGCTAACTCAACTGCAAAAGTCTGAAGAAGGTCCTACTGTAAGAGAAAGGCAAAGTTTATGGTTTTTTGATTCATTAAGAGCTGTTTGACACATTTTTTTAATGATAAATAGGAAACATTGATCATCATTATTATCAATATCTGATGTATCAGATCCAGAGCGCATACAGGAATAGAACGAATTTTTCAAGAGGGAGGAGGGGGGTGGGTCCAGGGTTAAAAGTGCACTATTCTCGTATCATGCTCCAATACTTCGCCCAAAATATTCTTCTAATTTTGTCGATTGTTGGGAACAAAAAACAGTGAGGTTGATTATTGAATGAATATTTAGCATTAATTAATAAAATTAATTATTAATAACCAATACTTAATTTAATTTTACGTACTTTATACATAAGATTATAATCAATCGGGGAAAAGTCAAGGGCTTTGGGGGGGTCTGAACTCGAGCACCTCCCCCCCCTTGTGTGCGCCACTGATCAGATCCAACATATATTTTTATTTGTTCAGTATTAGTGTGTTCCAGTTTATAGGTCTTCAGCATTTCACTCAAATTACTTAGATAGGATTGGGGCTCTTTTTATACATCTTTTTTTTTCTTTCAAGTCCCTTTGCTAACTTACATATTGGTTTTCTGTAAGTCCTTTCAAACTTTCCCAGTTCATTTTTTCCCAGGAACCACAAAGCTTTACTCAATTAAAGGAATTTGGTTGGTAATCAAAATGATAGTTAACAAAGCATGCTTTTACATGAAAAAGCAAATTACGTTAAAGTTTATCTACTCTGTCAATTTTTATGAATGAAACTTTTTTCATTTATATTGCAATGGTAGGACTTTCTAATTTATAATTATTATAGTACTTATTCATTAGCTGAATTATCTTGTACTCGGAACCGCAAGAACAGAAGCTTCATTGAAATATTTACTTTTTTAAGCCACCGTTTCGAATATTTTACAAAAACTCAGATATTTGCTGTTGGAGGGTAATGACATTTCGTATCGCTGTTGAAAACACCACATTATTTGTGATAAGGAAACTTATTGGGCAAAAAGTCATTTGGATTACCGAATACTGGGCATTCAAAATCCTTTTTAGCAATGAGTTAATTACATTCAACTGTTTTTTCCGTACTTTTCTTAAATTGACCCTCAACATTCAGAAAGTGTATGAAAATAAAAGTAAAAATTAAGAGAAATCAATTTACATTACCATCTGTAGGGGATTATTGAAAGTCAAAATAATGTGGTAAATTAGTGAAGAATTTCTTCATTTTCATAGCTATCTGAAATATGCTACATGTCAAAGGCTAATTACATAAAAGAAAAGAAGTGCGTCCAAACCATACAAATAAAAATATGTAGAGAATATGATATCGCTGATAATGATAACAATGAGGATCAATTCAGGACTGTATTACGGCACCAATAAAAAAAAAACGTGACAAATGAGAATCAATCCAGAAATAAGAGATTGTTATTTAGTCTGATCGTGTAACAGCTTCGCGTCGTATGTCCATCAATAATATGGCGTGATAAATGACTTGGATACAGTCTCCAAAGCTTCCTGATTGTACTCAAACAGTGGAACGCTGTGAAGAAGCATTTTGGAAAGCGTGTGGTGCTGAAATAGCATTAGTACGACTTTTTGTAAAAAAAAAAAAAAAAAAAAAAAAAAAAAAAATACAGGGTCACAATATGAGAATATTCTCAAAAATTTGACTTTAAAGCACAGTAATACCCTGAACTTTCGCGATAGGTGGGACTGAGGAATAATCGCGTAAGTCGTATAATTTCATATATAAATACATATGAATTATTTTTATTTGGGGTTGGGGACGGAAAAAAAATTATAAAGAAATGTTCAGTAAAAAAAAAGAAAAATCTTAAGTAATACACAAACCAAAATTATTTTGATGTAGTCATGAAATCTAACATGTTTTTTTGTTTGTTTTTTTGCCGATTCAAGATTTTATTTTCTCCCGCAAAATTTCCTCGTAGCATGCTGTATATATTTTTTAAAATTCTTTGCTTCGTTGAAAAAGTGCGCTCTTTCTCGGAGTCTACATTTTATAAAATTTGTAACACTTTTTCAATTGAATTGAAACCTTCTGTCCAATTCCCATCCGTCATTCGATGTTCTGAATGAACTGGGTATACAGACTCAAATTCTTCAAAGCTTTTCTGTTGATCATGTATTTTATAAGCTTATCAATGGTCAGCTCCTCGTTGTGAGAATACAGTAATTCTTGAAAGTCACCACGGACCACTTCAGAATTTATTTGCAGGGCAAGCCTGATAAATTCTTCAATCACATAACCAATTTCACGAGTGAGTAACTGAGTAATAAAGCTGTGTAGCCCTCAAACAAAATACGACTCGTCGAGGTTTGAAAATCGCATAACTGTGGGTTCGCTTAAGCCGAGGTATTACTGTATATACACTCATGTCCATAAATTAAGGATAATTCAGAATCACACAGAAATTGAACTCTGAAATAAAAATTTCACCAGTAGAATTATCACACACATCTTGAAGAAGAATATGCAAATTACAGGAAACCACCAGATGGCGCGGATAGTACGTCACAATGACGAGAGTGTAAGAGAGGGGTATATAAGGAATGGTGGCAAAGAAGTAAAATTGTTCACAAGCGCTTTAAAAGCCTTTCAGTGCAATAACCGCATAGTTATGGCACAAAGGAAGCATTTGGATGATTTCTTACGTGGTAGAATTATTGGACGACTGGAATGTGGACGTACCCAGCTGAAAGTATCCGAGGAACTTGGAATCGCCCAGAGTGTCATCTCCAGGCTTTGACAACGATTCCAATATGATGGTAATGTGAGTAGATGTTACAGCACAGGTCGCCTCCGAGTTACAACGCCGAATGAGGACCGGTATTTGGCAGTTACTGCCAAAAGAAACAGACGGAGCATAGCATCAGACCTGTCTCGTCAGCTCTCTTCAGCTACCGGTATGACAGTTTCAAGGCAGACCGTGTACAGACGCTTAGGGCACATTGGTCTATATGCTCGTAGTACTGTCAGATGTGTTCCACTTACCGCAACTCACTGTCGACTGCGATTAACCGAGAGTAGAGAGCATGCATTGTGGACACCACAACAGTGGTCTTGTGTGATGTTTTCTCCAACGAGAGGCCACCAAGAGAACACCATTGAACGACACCGTTACGTTGGTGCAGGATGGCTCGTTTGGGGAGGAAGTATTCTTGGTTCCAGAACTGACCTGCATGTTCAGAGTGTAACGATGACAGGCCACATCTATCGGGATGTCGTTCTGGAACAACATGTGCGTTTGTTTCGGGGCGCCATGGGTGCTGAATTTCTGTTTATGGATGATAACGCCCGTCCTCACCATGCAAACATTGTAGACGAATGCCTTCAATCGGAGGATATCGCCCGTATGGATTGGCCAGCATACTCACCGGACTTGAATCCAATAGAGCATGGTTGGGATATGCTTGACCGACGAATTGCAGCCCGTCAACCCCCTCTCACCTTTCTACCGGAACTTTGGAGGGCATTGCTTGAGTGGTGTAATATTCACGAAGATCAGATTTATAATTTGATACTCATCATGCCTAGGCGTTGTAAGGCCTGTATTGCATCATCCGGGAGAATACTCCGTATTAACCATCATACTAACCATGTTATACTGTTTTTTGTAAATAGATTCTCTTTTGAAATTTGCTCCAGGGAGTAAAAATCGCGATTTTTATTAATTATGTCAAACATATAGCATCTTTTTTTGCTCTTTACCTTTTGTTTAATAAATGAACTTTACAAATAAGTCAAATTTGTTTTGCATCTGTCTCTTTCTTTGCTTGAACTTCATTATTCTTAATTTATGGACATGAGTGTATAAAGCAAATGTGTGAACCACATTAAAACCTATTTTCCTTTTCGTATGGTTTTTAGAGTGACCTCCAATCCTTTTATTTTCTTAAGGAGTATAATTAAAACATCATTTTTAAGAGAATTATGTGAAATATAATTCTCTTGAAAATTTTGACAGTGTAATTTGAATTTTGAGACAATCATTCTTTACATATTTGACTAGATTTTTGACACCAAAAAATGGTTTGAAGCATTTATAGTGGGGAATCTAAAATATGATTATTTTCAGTTCCTTTTAATTTTAGAGGCAGACAGTCAAATGTATTACTAGATCTTATAAAACTTTCGAAGGTGGAAAAATCTTCTGACAAATTTGAGATTGTGGTCTTATATTTAATTTGGACCCCCCCAAACAATTCCTTTTCCAACCTTAACAGCCAAAAAGATGAGGGCTATTACTGAAAGGTGCTATATCTAATAATATTTTTGATCCAATTGGATGTGACTTTAAGACGAACATTTGTATTACAATAAGTCGGAAAATTTAAACTAAAATCTCCCATTAAGCTCACTTTAATCCGATTAAAAAATGGCTAGATCAGTCGCTTACTTTTGCAAGAGTTAAAACACCTTGTGCTTAGATTCAATTTCTGATGGAAATTTTGGAATAACGTTGCATGTATTTTGTGACGCCAGTAAAAAAGCATATGCTGCTTGCTTATTTTTGTGAATAATACGGCCTGATTATGTTTTTGTTCAACTGATTTAGCAAAAGCGAGGTTTGCTGTTTTGAAAGGCATAACAGTTCTCCGATTAGAGTTGATATCATGCTGTATCAGAGCTAAGCTAGCTGCATTTGTAATGAGCGATTTAAATTTATCAGATGTACTTGTTTAGCGACAGATTCAACTGCGGTGTTGGTTTGTATGCAACATGATAACAACTGGGAAATACTTGTACTAAATTGTGTAAAAGATGTTACTATTTGGGTTCACTTGCCTTCGAATGAGGATTTTGCTCTGACATAATTTCTTGGGGTTGTAATGTTCATTCATTTAAGATGGTGGAAGGGTCTTGATTGGGGCTTTGCAAAAGTTTAAGTTTTGGCTATATATCTTCACAAGTACTTTACGAAGCAGCGATAAATATTGAGACAAAGCAAGTCATTTTCGTTAACTATTACTAAAAAATTAAAATTTTTAATTAGCACTATAGATATTTTTCATCTTAAGTAGTGGTTATTACTATTATTTAATGAATATTTTATAATTATAAAAATGCCGAGAAAGTTGATGTTAATAAATCTCTATTAATGTTCCAAGTTTTAAAATGCGGTAAAGGTTGTGATTATATTAATTCAAAAGGAAACTTTTTAGTTAGAAAAGAATGGTTAACTGTAAGAGCTTTAAAACCATTCATACAAGAATTTAAAATTTTACGTACTAGAATAAAACTTAGTTTTGAGGAAGATACAGATAATTTTAAATATCCTATTATTTTGCTTACCGGTAACATTTTTGCTTATTTGATGATTGTATGAAAGCATTAAAAGAGCTTAAGCATACAAGGTATTTATCCTTATGACCCACTTTCAAAAAAGTTTTGGATTTTGAAAACTCACACACAAAAAAACTATCGGACTATTAATGCAAAAATATATTCAGTGCAAAAGGTTTTTGTGGCTCAGAAATCCGAAACCGTCATCTTTACCCCGAAAGATAAAGTACGCACTGTAAAATATTTCAAATTGTTAAGAGCTGATCTTGTCATTCCTTCTCTATTTCTTCCTTTGAGAGATTTCCGGAAAAGCCGAGTCGTATTGTTGACTTGCACCCAGGGACGACTTCAGACTTCTCGAGACCCTGGGCCCTTACACAAATGAAGACCCCACTTATGACTCTTAAAAGTAGACAATGCGTAGCACACATGCGTTATCAAATACTCGTTCAAACAATAACCCGAAACAAATAAATGTGCATGGCTTACAATTGCACAAACCGACTCGACCAACTGCTGTCTTTTGGCTCAAGAAGTAATGATGGTGTATGGTGGGAGAACTAGGCCTGTATGCTATGTAGCCAGTTGACATATCGTACGAAATTCCAAGTGTTTTGGAGAATACAATCGGAACTAACATTTGATCGTTGAAATCATTCGAATTATAATCTTATTAAGGTTGATTCGAGGACGAGACGAGGCTCCTAATGTAAATAAGATCCTGGGTGCAGGCCCAGTTGGCTCCTGCCTTAAGACGTCCCTGATTACGTCAGATTCTGTGCGTCAGATTGAGAACTGATTGCACTTCTTTTGACCGCAACATTTTTACAATCTTTGGGATGGTTTATTTTGAGAAGTGACCGACCCTACATAATTTATTCAGACAAGAAAACAAATTTTATCGAACTAATACTGCATTGAGTTCTATAAAATATCAAATACAGATTTTTAGTTATTAGAGTGAAAGTTTAACTCTTGCAGCTCTGCGTGATGAGTGAATGAATGAGTGAATATTAACGTCGCATTGTTCAGCTACACGAGGGTTTTGGGCGACGGACCACGTAATTTTGAACCATGGTCAAGTGACGTGGTTGACACCTGAGCTGGCACCCCTCTCCTAACTACCACACCACACCCACGGGAGGACGTTTGAGCTCGACAGATTTAACGTGCATCGCTTCCCTACACGGCGGGTCCTTAGTGGTATTGGGCTCGAACTTGTGACAAGGCATGACCACTCGGCTACTGCGGCTACAGCGTTGCGTGATAGGGAGGATATTGGAGACTGATGATCCAGACGATGAATAAATATTAAGAAAAGCCGACATGACAAACAATGCCTGTCCGCTACCAACGGAGGCATTTTATGTGGGGACTAGGAAGGGCAGGTTAGTCCATACATTAAATCTCAGCTTACACCCAGCAAGATGTATCCACATTACGCCAGCTTCGGCAAAAAAGGCTGGAACAAGGAAATGGGGCAAGTTTGAGGGGTGCCGGTATGGTCAAAGCGATGTCAGCACGCGTGGATCGACGCATCCACGGACGTGCTGATCCCGCGAGCCTCCTCTGCCGCCATTTCGCAACATGTGCAGAACACTCTTAATGTTCCCATATAGACCAGAACTATTACCTGTCGTCAGTGGCCTGGATTCAGGCATACGGTAAAAAAAAACTGCCATTGAGGCCTTACAGTCCAGGAGACCTTTGCGATGGTACCAAGCTAGCGTGACATGAATGACGGAAGGACCCAGGCTTGTGTTCTCAGACGAATCCTGCTTCCACTTGTCCTTAGATGTGTACGAGTGTAGTGTCCACATGGTGACAGATCTCATCCGATCACATAAATGAACGCCTCACCACGTGACAACATGTTATCATGATTTGGGGCGTCATCACGTATCATAGCAGGTCACCTGTGGTTCTCACTCAGTGCACTATGATGGCTTAACGATTCGCGGATAATATGCTGCAGTCGGTGACGTTTCCCTTCCTTTCGGGGGTTACCCAATGCCTTCTACCAACAAACAATAACGTCTGACCGCACATTACACGCATCAGCTCATCCAACTTGTTTTGCAAGATGCATATATGCTTTTATAACAACCATTAACTTTCGATACGTCACTAATTGAATACGTATGGGACACGATTGGATGTTGCATGTACGCCCTGCCACCACTGCCATGCTCAGAAGACAAATCAAGGCAAATGATTGATTAGAAACGGAGAACCACCCTTCAGAATGCCATCCATACTTTCATTGACTATGTACATAGATGTGCTGCTCGTGTATCCCTATCCAAGGTCGTCTTACAACGTACTTACTTGACGTTCTCATTCTGTGTTACCTATCTTTTCAAAATAAATATCACTTATTGTTCATTGTTGTTTTTCTTAGCGTTTTGAGTGTCTTCACTTTCTGTCTAGTCCTTCTCGTTGTGTGTGTTACATTTTCAACTTCACTTAATGTTCCATTATTTGAGATTGATCTTAAGTATCTGTCTTTGATAAAGTATGTATTGAATTAAATAATTTATTCCTGTTAAACTAATAGTTTTAATTTAAAATGGATAAAAATATTTTTAATTTTAGGCTATATTTGTAATGTTATTAACATGATATGTTTAGTTTGTGAAGATCCCCTTGGATCTCACTTTGAGAACGAAAATAATTTTGAGTCAAAGAAGAACCAGTAGCCATTTTTATAAATAACTTTCTTTATTTGGTTATCTTTCCCAAATAGAATCAAAGACTTTTAATAACAAATAAATCAAAATAGCTTTATGAGGTTTAAAAGGGACTTTCCTTTATATTAACTTAAATATTTAATGATCCAATTAATTAACAATTAGAATATCGATCACGCAGAGATTACCGCAATAAGAGATCCCAGAATTATATTCAATAATGTTCCTATTGAACATTTAACTATAATCTCACTCCTAATATAAAACTTTAATGAGACTTTAATTATAAATCAATATTTACCACACTGAATCTCAGCTCTTCCTGTGCCTAATTTATCCACCTAGAAATCTTCAATAATAAATCTCTAACTTCACTATTATAATTTCCTGCTTCAATCTCTCTCTCCTACTGCCTCACACTTTACTATTCCGTTTGACTTAAATACTTTATCTAATCTGCATATAATAAGGAATCCCTGTCCTCTTTTTGGAGCTGATTGGAAATAGGTAGGGAATTAAATTTCCCTAAAAAAGACGTCTCAGAAGGTTAGTGATAAAGTTCCGTATAGATTTGTCACAAATTACAATAAGATACAATTTTTTTGTGATTTTTTGTTAGACTACATTTATAGCCATCTTATCAATGGACTAAACAGGCCTACCGTAAGGTCACCCCTCCCCCCGTAAGATAAAATGCGATGGCATCACGATCTTGGTATTTTTCATTTCTTCAGTGAATGGCATATTCTATTTTTGTTTTGGCTTCAGCGTTTAAAAGATCATTCTCCAGCTGGATACATGTGGTCTATGGCTAAGCTGTAATGGATTCCATAAAGTCATAGGTTATTCAAATTCATTAACAATGACAAAGAATTGTAATATCATTGATTGTAATATCAAAACAACATCTAGCGTTTATTTAATTCTGTTCCCAACAGATCCATAACAAAATCAGTAGTCATTTTATAATCCGAAATGATTGATTTCGTAACCTCTCATCATGCTTTTTATATAAAATATTTAAGTAACACTTCTGTTATCTTTTATCTATTATAGTATTGCAATTATAGAAGCCATCAGTATAAGAAAAATATTTTTTTCAAAATTTTAAAATATTTTTTATATTTATAAAGAAATTTATTGAACAATGTTTCTTTTAAAAAATTTGTTTACACAGTAACTAAAAGAAGACTCCAATTTTTTCATCCAAACTTTATTTCCATTTTAAATTTGATGACAATTGTGCGTAAAGAAGAAAAATAGGTCTTCAACAATTAGTATTCAGTTGATTGATTTACTAAAGAATGATGAGTGCTCTAAAGAGTACTGAGCCTTAACAGTTAACTATCATATTCTTTCTTAAAAAAAAAGAAAGAAAGAAGAATCTTTTAAATATGGATGAGAGAGAGAGAAAAATATGTGAACTGTGTTCAGTTACAATAAATTTCAACCTTTGTTAAATCATAGTTATTTGAGACAGGTACAAAGTCGATTATATATATATGTAAGTTTTTGTTAAATATAGAATTTTGATTTAAAATTTTAAAAAGATGTGCTTTATATAAAAATAAATATTGAGTGTAGCTTAGAAATTTACATAAATTTCTTCATGAGGAACTCAGTTCAACTTGGTGTTGACAATCTGAAATATAGAAATTTGATTAAAACATAAATAAAATAGATTCGTTTCTATTAAAAAGCTATTATTCTTAAAGGTTACATAAAGCCGCAATGATTTTAAGACCTTTATTGAATTCTCGTTATTTTATACAGAAGTAACAACAATATTTTACATTTTATGTCCTATTCCAAGTGTACAAGTTGATTTGGCATGTTCCTTTTCGTAATTCGCTATTTTAATTGTAATTTTTCTGTAACATTTTCTCTAGCAGAGAATAATAGAGTAGGATTAATTATTCTGTATTTTAGTTTTAAAAATAAAAGAATCCGTTTAATTTACAATTGTTTCTTTAAATTATTCCTCGACCAAGAATGACAGGAATTAAGATTAAGGGATAAAGTTTACACCGGTGGATAAATGAATGTTTTCTTTTTTTTTCCTCATCAAAAATTTTGTTTTGAAATATGACCTATCGAACATGACAAATAACTAAATAATAGCATTAAAAGGAACTTCAAGGTTATGAAAATAACCTGATACAATCCATCAAGAGAAGACTTTGATGAAAATGATTTTTGGATAAAATAAAAAGATATGTATGTTCCGTTATTTATTGTTTTTCTTAACATCATTCCTGCTCTTGTCAGATGAAAGGTGGACAAAAATTGCTTTCCCATTGAAGCTTCCTGTTTTAAAAGAAGTTGCTAACCAGTGTTTTCTGGTCACAAAATAAGAAACTTAAATAAAACATAACAAATCAAATTGTATTTTTTTAGTTACAGATATTTTCTGATACTTTGAATACATTCGTAATAATTATATTTTTTAAATTTAATGTCATAAGAAATTAGCAACTTACTATTTCTCTAAATTTAAGGTATCCGACTATGTTCGGAACCGTGATTTTGCAAAAACGTATAAATGGATAATAATTATGATATTTAGTGTCACTTAGATTAGAAAATGTATATAAAATTGTTTTAAGAATATTATTACAATAAAAAATGATTTAATTGCAATATTTTGACAAAAAATGAACATAGAATGACCAATTTTCAAAATATTCTCCATTTGTGAAAAATGCTTCTATTATAATAATATTTTGCCTGTATATAGCTCAGATCTATCTACAGAGGGTCAACTAGAATTTTTGAAATATATAACTTAGAAGTGGGTTTATCCATGTTTTACGACAAAAGAGGGGAGAAATTTTAAGAAAAAAAAGCCGATAATTATTTCAAATGGTTGTAACTCTGAAAATAATGTGAATTTTTCAAAAATCATAGTTGAGCCTCTGTACAGAGGTCTGAGCTATATGCAGGCAAAATATTATTTTAGAAGCATTTTTTATAAAGGGAGAATATTTTGTAAAAAGATTATTCTAAGTTAATTTTTTGCCAAAATATTGTATTTAAATAATTTTTTTTGTCAAAAAGTCCTAAAAACAATTTTATGCATGTATTCTATTCTAAGTGACACTAAATATCATGAAAATTATCCATTTATGTGCTTTTTTAAAATCACGGTTCCGAACGTAGTCGCATACCTTAAAAAGAATTCAAAATCATTAAAGAAAAACTCTCGAAACTTAAGGGAATTGAATAAAACAATACAAATTTTTTTTCAAATTATTATTTTTTTATAAATACACCGATTTATGTTGTATTTATTTCTAAACTAATACAAAAGTTTGAATTATTGGTTATCATAACTATTAATTTTATTAACGTTTTATTATAGAAGTTATTTTCTATTTACTCTGATTAGGTATTAGTTTAATATTTTTGTTATTTAACGTGAAATGTGTAATGTGTGTGTGGAATTTATTAATAAGAATATAAAACTTAATGTATATATAAGACAGTTGTTAGTATATAAATGAATCATAATTTAAAATCTCTTTTATTTAAAAATATTACAAATTTATAAATTTAATTTCACTGGTTTTTTTTATTCTGGAGAGTTCAGTCTTAAATGCTTTTTTAAAAATAAATATCTGATGTTTTTTTACAAAATTTGCAAGAATTTTTTTTTTTATGAAAATTAAAAAATATATTGTTTTTAGTGGTTGAAATTATTTAAACTGACAAAAGTATTTATAAATACAAAATAAAAAATTTCTTGATGTTCGGATTTCAACAATTTATGAGTATTTACTCATTTTTATCTTTTGTTTTTTATCTAAGACCAGTTTTCCTTTTTTTATCCAAAATTTTTGATTTAAAGAAAGCACCATATTAATACCGTTTAAGCACTGTATCGAAACATTTATTTCATCTACAATAATTTTGCTTAACTAGATGGGTAACTGAGAAATATCTTTTCTAACCGTAAGAGAATAATGAATGATTGAGGCAGATGGTGTATGGGCCGTTAAGCTTTTAAAAGTAAGTTTTATAGTTTAATGTTATAAATACCACTACAAGTCTTATTCTCGACTGTTACATTTTTATTTAATGAAGTGAATTGATTAATAATGATTAAACGTACATAAAAAAGCGTTAAATCCAGAAAAAAAAACATGAAGCAAACTTTAAAATTATTGATAGGCAACTATTTCTATCAAATTATCTCCCATGAACTAAAAAAAAAAATTTTTTTTTTCTTTTTCAAGCTTTCAGTTAAGAAGAATGTGCTTAATTGATAAAAAAAAGGTGGCTTATGTATTAGGAGGAGATAAACCCAAGGTCAGTTGCTTTGAAAAGATGCATAAAAAGCTTTTATTTAAGGAAATAAAGTATCTTATTCAACGCCTTTAAATTTTCATTACCGCCAGTTCATTAATTACTTTTCGCGAGGTCTTTATTTAGGGGATCATTGTTCCCCCTTTAGCAGATGATTTCTTTTATCAGTTAAGTAGTTTAGGTGTAAAAAAAATAAGAAATATAAAAAAAAAATGAATAAAAAGAGAAAAGGGAGTTAATTAATCTCTACTTCTCTCTCCCTCTTTCAGCCTTCTTCGCTCCCTTTTCTCTTAAAGGTTCGGTTATGCGAAGAGGTCCACTAACATTCTTATGCAATTGTTTTGTCATTTAATTAATAAAAAAGATATCGTTAAAATATGAATGCATTTTAAGCATTTAAGGTACCACGGCTTTTTAACAAGTCTGTAAAGGACCAGGATTCTTCTTTAGAAAGAAACGTTCGTCTAAATACGCTATAGTCTACTGCTAATTAGCTGCAGATAAGCTAATGCTGCGTGAAAGTTAATAAAAATGGAAGATTACATTCTAAGCTGCTTTCGTGATGTTTGAGCTCTACAATACCAGCGAAGTAATAAATTACCCTCCACAAAAGGCATGCTGCCAGATTAACTCATGTATCTTATGGACGTGGATAGAGATATGGCGTAAAAGGAAGAAAATCATATAACTTTTAAATTGGTGTTGAGGATGAAGAAATGAAAAAGAGAATTACAAACCTCTCTGCCATAAGAAGCTGCAGAAATTAGGAAAGCACCGTTCTTGATTAATGGCGACGCAAGAAGTTCTGCAGTTGAAAGGAAGCGAAAAAATAAATAGGAAATGAATTTTGCCTTTGCATGTTTGTTTCTCCCAATAGTTTGTGTTGCTGAATGAAAGAGAATTCAAAGTAGTTTTGAATTAAATTTTAAGTTTTTTTGTTTCTTCCTTTATTTTATCCGGGAAAAAAAGCATGCTGTAATTCTTAAATAAGACTGAAAATTGCGAGTATTTTTATGAATAGATTGAAGATGGAATATTTTGGAAAATGTAATCTGCTGGAGTACACGATTCATCATGCAAATGTTTTCATTTCCGTTTATTTATTGCAATTAAATAAGCCTCAATATTAAATATCGATTTATCGATAGTTCAGGACATTCAACATCTTATGTTTACAAATAAAAAAAAGAAAGTTTTTTTTAGTAGAGTTTAAGAGTGAAGTATGGATTTCTGAAACATCTTTTTTCCCATCTACATCAATAAATAAAAGATGAAAAATTATTTTATTCGTATCATAAAATACAGGGTTATTCATTATTAGCTCTAGGGTTTCGAAACGCTATAGTAAAAAAAAAAAAAAAAAAAAGACTAAGACGAATACAGCAAAAAAGAACAAAAAGAAAATTTGACAGAATACAAAAACAATTCAAATTTTACTTACATATTTTACAGGCGCTCTATGTATGAAACCTTGGTTACACGGCATACATCAATGCGATATGCGTGTTATCCCAAAACTTGGTCTTTTACATAAGACCAAGTTTTCATATCCTCTTTGCCACGTGTTGTAGCAGAACTGCATGAAAGGATAAGACATGCTGTCAATACCGTTGAGTAGAGTGTGGCATGAACTGGACTATCACATTGATGTATGCCTCGTAACCAAGGTTTCATCTATAGAGCACCTGTAAAGCATGAAAATCAAATTTGAATTGTTTTTGTATTCTGTCAAATGTCTTTTTGCTGTATTCATCTTTTTTTTTTTTACTATATTGCTTCGAAACTCCAGAGGGAATTATGAATAACTCTGTATAAATTCGCAACTGATTGCGGGTAAAAACTTAAAAACTACATTTTCAACTACTGTATGCTAATAATTTGTACATTTTTTATTCAAATGGATAAGTAAAGATTTTTAAACTTGATTGTTTTCTGCAATTTAAGAGTCTAAAATTAAATGAAACTTTTTTTTTTTGTAAAATTAAATAACAACAATTTTATGAATTTTCTTTGCTTAGAATAAAAATTTTCCTTGTGATATAAATTGGCTTATGCAAGATAATTAATAAGAAATGTATATGAATCTATGTATTAAAAAAAACTATAATATTGCAATAATACTTTTCCATGGCTCTATCAGAAAATTACAATCGTAAATTTGAGTGCTTACATTTTTGAAAAATCATTTTTACGCAGGGTGTTCCAAAAACAGAGCCCAAACTCTGCACAGCCAGATTCATCGTTGGAAGTACATAAAAAATGCCCAAAGAGCTGTACCTGTACTATCCATAGTCTACGAGAAAAACACGAAAAACGAAGTATGACTTCACAGCAGAAAAAAACAATGTAGATGATACATCAACAACAGTATTTTAAAATATTTACAAATACAGATGTCCAAAGTGTCTGCCCTGCATAACGAGGCATGCTTGAGCACGTACTGGTATGAACAAGTGCACACGCTGCAGCAGCGTGGTGTCCATTGAAGTAGAAACAGCTAGCAGACTAGCAACTAAGTCCGTTTGTGTAGTCGCTGCGTCTGTTTCACCGATTCCTTGAGATGGTATCAGAGGATAAAAATGCAATGGTGGGAGATCTGGCGATGGTGGAGGCTATAAAAATGAACCCTCTTGTCAAATCTAGCTGCCAGACTATACCATATCCAGTGAATCAAGTACAGGGGCACAGAAATGCGCCAGAGCCCCATCGTAAAGCCTCATGCATCATCATTCATTCATCATCATTTTTCTCGTGTATTATGGATCATATAAGTACAGTCCTTTTGGGCATATTTTTGTGCTCCTAACGAGGAATTCGGCTGTGTAGAGTGTTGGTTCATTATGCAGGGACACCCTGCATATATATAATCCAAAACCTTTACTAAAAATAAGGAAAACAAGCGTTAAAGTAAATAAATACTCATCTTCTTGAATTTAAGACAATATTTTTTGTGTTTTTTCAAGACTAGTTACTAGGAGAGAATCGTTCTGGTTGAAGGGAATTCTTTTAACTTTATATGTTTAACTTTTTCCTTTAAGGTATCCGACTACTTGCGACAACTTTTTTTAAAAAAAATGGAAGATTTTTTTAAAAAAATGGAGATTTTTTTTGTGGTTTTTAAATTTATTTAGTATATTTTAAGAAAAAAGGCTAAAATTAAGAAGAGAAAAACAAATTATTACTACTAAAATGGGAAAAAATGGGTAAAAATTGACAAAAAATTGCATAAACGGGGCTCGCTCTGTACAAAAATTTTATGAACAAATTCTCAATTTTTCAATTTTCATGCGTTACTTTGTTATTCATGTTTAAAATGACCTTCAGGATAAGAGATATTTTAATTTTTACAAAAACTATAGAGCACTTTATCTTGGTGGTTATGTGAAATTGCTTAAAAAAACAGTGATTATATTCACATAAAGAACTGTAAGTTTTGAAATAAAACAGTGATTGACAAATGTGAAGGTCAAAACACTTCTACTATTATACAGAATATACACAAAAAGTTTCATCAAATTATTTTCAAAACTGTTTGTGCAATTGCTGTCCCCGTTTGAGTTATTCGAAAAAAAACGGACACATTTCGATTAAAACGCATTTTAACGTCCTCTCCCGTTGGTGTGGTGGTAGTGTGACATCTTGTGTAAAGTTATGGCATCTGCTTTTACTAAAACACTTGTAGAAAAAAAAAAACACACATTTTTGTTCTAGTAAATGAAAAATAAAAGACTTGGTATTTTTATTAAGCGAATAAAATGGCCAATAAAATAAAATGATAGAAAGAAATTGTCAATTTTTGAGAAAAATCGTGAGTTTAGGGTAGTCAGATACCTTAAAGCTCCCTCATATCAAGGCTAAAGCTATTTAGAGCTGTGGGTGAGGGTACAAAGGTTTCTAATTGGCTACATCTTCACCTCTCCTTTCTTACTGCTTTGGTGTATATAAGCCTTTATATTAAAGCCTTGCCCTATATTTATGTATATGTTTTTATTTAAGCACATAAATAGTTACAAAAATTCAATTCAAGAAATACTAAAAGAAAAAAAATTAAAAAAACACACCCCACGATTTTTGAAAGAAAAAGTTGATATTGCTCGCAAAATTATTAATATTCACTCCTTTGAAATGCCATTATTAATCATAATTAAGTCTGCGTAAGCACTTATGTAAAATACACTCAAATTAAAATTGATTGGTATGTTGTTTATGAGTTAATCTCGAGATTTTTTAGTGTGAAACTTTCCTACCTTCGGAGGGCTCTGGAAACTCAGTGTCCATTAGGTTACAGTTAAATTCTGTTCTCACATAAAAAAAACAGAAGAAAATAAACATCTACCTAGGTGTAATATTTAGTAAAAATTGAAGTATTTTCTTAAGCTAGATGAAATTTTTTTTTTCAAACTTGGATAGAAGAGACATTAAGTAAAATAATGTGTGAAAGAAACAAAATAAAATACAATTTAATATAGATACTCGTAAATACATAACACATTTTTAAAAATATCCTCAAATATAATTACGGAAAATTTTTTCAGTTTTCTTAGCATACGAAAATGCAATTTAATTTATGTCACTTGCAAAAATATAATGTGTATATGTGTGAATATTCAATAATATTTAACGGCTGTAAAAAATGACAGGAGAGATAAAATGTGAAATAATTACGGAAATTGCCTTTCTAATGTTGTCATACTATTTTTGAAGAATGTATAAGAAATCTCGCTCACCAAAAGAGGTTTTAATTAATATTTCTATTTATGTTGTGTGAGGCAAATTAAAAAGAAACGTTTTAAATGTATGGTTGTATGTGTGCCCCTGCTTATGTATAATATATATATACACAGACAAGGTGATTCTTCGCTACCCGACCGCAAACTTGCAGAGTGTGTAGGGGATACACAGACGACTCAGAATCACATAGGAATGCAGGGGCGCAAATGTCGAGGTTGCAGACTATGGGCAAAGAAGCAAAGGACAAAAACAACACATTTATTAGCATAACGCCCATGTGTTACTTCTGGAGAACCCTCATCGAATGCAACTCCATGCAGCTCAACAACATTTCTCGGTCAGTGTTTGGGCCGGCATTCTTGGAGGCTATCTCATTGGACAGTACTTTCTGAACTGTCCTTTGTACGGTAGGGTATATCTGATCTCTTTTTGCAGCAAATCCTGCTAACTAGTTTCTTAACGCAGCACATGTTTCTCCGCCGTTGCATCGCTGTACCAGCATCACGGGGGCTCCTCCATATTACAGAATTCACGTCGGTGAAAAACACCTCAATGTAGACTTTGGACAGCGGTGAATAGATCGTGGTGGCCCGGTTCATTGGTTTGCCAGAGTAAGAGGCGGCCACGGTAGCCGAGTGATCAAGGTATCGGGTCATGGCTGGCCTTGTCACGAGTTCGAGCCCAGTACCACTAAAGACCCGCCATGTAGGGAAGCGATGCACGTCAAATCTGTTGAGAGCTCAAACGTCCTCCCGTGGTGTGGTGTGGTGGTTAGGAGAGAGGGTGCCAACTCAGGTGTCATCCACGTCACTTGACTGTGGCTCAAAATTACGTGATCCGTCTCCAAAAGCCCTCGTGTTGCTGAACAGTGTGACGTTAATATTCACTCACTCACTGTAGAATGTAAGGAATTTAAGGACTGTTGTTAACATTTTTAAATTGTATACATTTTAACCTTTCTAAAAATACCTTACTTTAACCTCTAGGGTAATTAGAAGACCTTAAAACCCATCTTTAAATAATCATTGAAACTGGGCCACGTCCATTTAAATGGCGAAAAATGTAAACAAAGTACTACAAAGTACTTCGTTTTTGCTCAAAAGTGTAACATCTGTAACAAACCAAAATATGTATCTTTTATTGTAAATGGAGCCCTTTATTTCTTTATTTGCTAGCCGATTAGAAGTCTCACTGTATACATTCAAATAAATTTATCTCCAACTGTAAATTTTGATGTGCGATGTACCTTTTCAGAGAAACTACTTTTCACAGGTATGTAAATATTTTATGATATATTTATAATGATGTCTAATATATACTGAAAAAAAATGAGTTTTTTTTAAAATACTCTAAATTTTATTTTTTACAAATTTTTTATGTGAAAAGGGTCAATTCGCAATGTTTGATAAAATATTTCATAAACTATTAAAAAATTCAAAATTAGCTAAAAGCTCATTTCAGTATAATGAGAAAGGTGTACTTTAATTGTATGAAACATTTTAAGCATGTGCATATGACAGGTTTTGAGAAAAGGCACATCGAAAATAGCGAATTTAACATTGTCAGTATATATATATATATAAAGAAAGGTTTCCAACTCCTCTTAATACAGCGCTACTATTAGACCTTTCAGACGATTTCTGTTCGTAATTTTAAACCCCTATTGTGCGACAACCTTTTAAATTAAATGTTTTTTGTCCCGCTAATGCAGTGCTTCTCAAACTTTCAATACTGGCGCCCTCCTTTTCAATCACAATTTTTATCGCGCCCCCCTCCTTATGCATTAATAATGTACTGAATGCAATAATAATGCACTTTGACGCTAAAGCAACAATCTTTATTATAAACCGTACAAATTCATGACATAAGTATTAAGTTTTGTATATGTGTTATTTTTTTTAATATATATATATATATATATATATATATATATATATATATATATATATATATATATATATATATAATAATTAAGTAATAGGATAATTATTATGTTATTTTTCTTTCTCTAATTTTTAAATTGGTATGTATTGCAAAATGCGGTGGTTGCTTAGAAGACAAAATATAGATATCAGCTAAGTATAGAAAAAGAACTCAGAGGATCAATTTCTAATCATAAAAAAGCATTCCTTTGAAAAACTTTGCTCTGTAAGACAAGCCCATGGAAGCCGCTAATACTTATTAAACTTATTCTTAATTTAGTATTAATTAATTAGTTATAAAATACTCTGTGCAGCACTGATACATTAAAAGTATACCGGATGAAGTACCCGCTCTTTGCGCGAGTTCATTTATAAGAAAATAAAACATTATTGATATAATCGCTGAATTGTAAGGAGAGTAAAGCCAAGTGCGTGACAATGTTTACAAACATGTAAAATGATTGCTCAAATTATAATTAGTAATTTTAAGTCTCACAGAATTAGCATTTAGAATTGATGTTGAATAATGAACAATAAAAAAATTCCGATGAAGAATAATTGTATTATTTTTATTATTTAAAGCGAAAAGACTTCAACATGTTTTAATCCTGGAGTAGGCGCGCACTCGATACTAATGTTCGAGTGGGATTATTGAGTCACCTCAATCCTTTTTTTTAAAATTATTTTTATAGCACACAATAAAAATCGTAATTCCAGTGAATAATTTAATTGGGGCATCGTTTTCTGTCATATCCGAAAATATACTCACCCCTACTTTCAAGGACACAGAAAATATTTCGGAAAAAAAAGTTATCACACCGGGAACTCGGTCAAAACAAGTACTTAAGATTGTAAAAAAACATTTGTCACTCTCAAAAAAGAGGGAGATATGTGACAAATATATTTTAGTTCACGTTAAGACTGTCAAACAGGAGGATAGTGTCAGGGCCATTGGTAACAATTAAACAGTTTTGCCAGAATTACCGATTTCGTGCACTCTGTGCTCGGCGTGACTGCTCCCGGATTAAAAGTGTATTTATTACAATATGGACGTTCTAAAAATTATGTAAAACGTTTTTCATTATGCTTTATATGTTTGGGAATAATCATAAAAGTAAATCTTGGCCTAGTAATCCTTCAAAGTGCTCTCTGTGCTTTTCCAAGAATCATAAAAATATTTTACAAGGAAAAAAACGCAGCAGAAATAATTTACAACTTCCCTAAATGAAAAAACAAATACATAAGAGCAGGGACGTACAAGTAAGTTCGAAGGTCAAACCGAAGCAAATACATTCAGCTGCCTACAGCTGATGGCAATAATATATAACAGTGATGAATTTTTTATCTTCCTAAAATTTTTTTTTTTTTGATTATGTGTCTGGGTTTTGTTTGTTCTCTGAAAGAGTAGCATTTTCAGTTTGAAAAGAAAACATAATAAAAAAATCTCTCATCATGGAATTACAGCAAATTAAAATAAAATGTTTTTTATTTGGTTATAGTATAAAAAAAAAGATAGCTAAAATGTGGTTTTCAAGTAGAAGCTTTTATTTTTGATGACGTAATATCGCAGATGATATACATAAATTATATCAGTGTAAATGTGTATTTTTTATTATGTCAGAAAGTATTTTGTTTTACTTCATTCCAGTAAAATTTTTTTTAATCTTTTATTTTCGATATGCTCGCGCCCCCCTTGGAGGTTTATCGCGACCCCCCAGGAGGGTGCGAGCCACAGTTTGGGAAACACTGCGCTAATGTGTTGCTGTTTCTGCTCTTTTTCTCTTCCTCTTTGCACCATAGCTCGTATAACTACGGAATTTGTGCATTCCTAGTGATTTCGAATCGTCACTGTACCCCCTAAACACCTTACAAGTTTGTCGGTCTGGGGGTTAGAGAATAACCTTAACTATAAATGTAATGACTTGAATATAACAATTTGACGAGTACAAGGAATTCTTTAACGATGATGATTATTTTAAATGGTTGATGTTTTATTTGATGACATTGACGAGAGAGAGAGAGAGAGGAGTCCTTTGAAATGGTACATTTCATTTATTATTCATCTAAAATATAGTGTCCCGGCTATACAGGAGGCAGACAAAAGAGACAAAACAATAATAACACATATAATAGCTGCAACTGATTAAGACATGATGAAGACATACAAAGAACAAAGAGAAAGAGGGCGGATTTTCCAGAAATCTCGGTTTACATACGAAGATGCAAACGAAAGTACAAATCACATGACCTCCGTGGATGGATAGATGTTTTTATTCGTGGATAGATATAGTTCGACATACACCCGTTAGACAAGCAGTTAGTTATTATTTACGATCGAGACCTAAAGGCCAGGACCATTACAAATTAAAAACATGTTCACGATTAAATTGCTCTGGGAATTATTACATTTATATATATATATATATATATATATATATATATATATATATATATAACATGGTCAACCCCACTTTTATATAAATTATTTTATATATTAGCTGTCCTAAATCATTAACAATGTTTATAATACTGCAGCATTCATTTTATAATTTTTAATCTCGGCTACTCATGTGTCCTTCATTGTATGATCTTCTTACTGCAGCGTTTCTCAAACTGGGGGGCGTGACAACTCTACGAGGGGAGCAAACATGTTGAAAAGTCAAAAACAAAAGATTATTTAGAAAAATTATTAATTTACTGAAAATAAACAAACAACATACATTCTGACACAATAAAAAAATACCCATTTACACTGATACATTACACTTATAAATATATCAGTACTACACAATGTATTTTATAACTAATTTAAAAGTACCAAGTTAAGAAAAAGTTTATTAATTACCAGTGGCAATATGGGTTTGTCATTACTATAATTAAAAACAAAAATTTACACTTATCTTGATAATTTGTACGGTTTATAATTAATCCCTTAACTGCCGATTAAAACTGATGCAGTTCACTTTCCTGTGCCAAACTTTTTCCTCGTAGTTCGGGGTATGTGATGTATGGGGGAAGAGGAGGAATAAAGAAGCAAGCAATCTGAAATAAGTAAATCCTTCGCAAACATTGTAAAGGCTCTTTTATTGCATTCCAAAGCCTTCGGAATAATTTTATGGATAGAAGTGCACAGAAAAGATCATACTTCGGAAAGGCGTATATATACGTCCGGTTAAATAAACGCTTTGGCTTAGCGAGACGTTTATATATGCCGAGGAGCTTAAAAGGTTAAATTCGTATCGTGGTTTGTCGTCAAAGTATAGTATTATTGAATTCAATACATTTTTATTGTATGAGGGGGGTGCGATGAAAATTATGATTGAATATTGGGTCGCGAATATTGCAACTTTGAGAAGCACTGTCCAACTGTCTATGTATTTTTTTCGAATGTGATTGATGAATGATTATATCTTGTTTGTAGAGAGTTAGACTATATATATACAGTCAAGCGGATCTCTATATAATGAAGTCGCTAAATCCCAGAAAAAAATTCGTTATATGGAAAATTCGTTATCTAGAGGTTAATCTTTTAATATACACTCATGTCCATAAATTAAGGATAATGAAGTTCAGGCAAAGAAAGAGACAGAAGCAAAACAAATTTGACTTATTTGTAAAGTCTATTTATTAAACAAAATGTAAAGAGCAAAAAAAATGCTATATGTTTGACATAATTAATAAAAATTGCGATTTTTACTCCCTGGAGCAAATTTCAAACAAGAACCTATTTACAAAAAACAGTATAACATGGTTAGTATGATGGTTAATGCGGAGTATGTCTCCCGGACGATGCAATACAGGCCTTACAACGCCTAGGTATGCTGAGTATCAAATAATCAACCTGATCTTGGGGAATATCCGACCACTCATCAAGCAATGCCCTCCGAAGTTCCGGTAGACAGGTGGGAGGGGGTTGACAGGCGGCAATTCGTCGGCCAAGCATATCCCACACATGCTCTATTGGATTCGAGTCCGGTGAGTATGCTAGCCAATCCATACGGGTGATATCCTCCGATTGAAGGCATTCGTCTACAATGTTTTCACGGTGTGGACGGGCGTTGTCATCCTTAAACAGAAATTCATCACCCATGGCGCCCTGAAACAAACGTACATGTTGTTCCAGAAGGACATCCCGATAGATGTGGCCTGTCATCGTTACACTCTGAACATGCAGGTCAGTTCTGGAACCAAGAATAATTTCTCCCCAAACGCGAACCATCCTGCACCACCGTAACGGTGTCGTTCAATGGTGTTCTCTTGGTGGTAACGGGTACCTGGCGCTTTCCATATTAAAGTACGGCGAGAATCAGACAGCAAACTAAACCTGGACGTCGGAAAACATCCCACAAGACCACTGTTGTGGTGCCCACAATGCATGCTCTCTACTCCAGGTTAATCGCAGGCGACAGTGAGTTGCGGTAAGTGGAACACATCTGCCAGGCCTACGAGCATATAGACCAATGTGCCCTAAGCGTCTGTACACGGTCTGCCTTGAAACTGTCGTACCGGTAGCTGAAGAGAGCTGACGAGACAGGTCTGATGCTATGCTGCGTCTGTTTCTTTTGGCAGTAACTGCCAAATATATATATATATATACACCGGTCCTCATTCGGCGTTGTAACTTGAGGGCGACCTGTGCTTGTAACATCTACTCACATTACCATCATCTTGGAATCGTTTCCAAAGCCTGGAGATGACACTCTGGGCGATTCCAAGTTCCTCGGATACTTCCAGCTGGGTACGTCCACATTCCAGTCGTCCAATAATTCTACCACGTAAGAAATAATCTAAGTGCTTCCTTTGTGCCATAACTATGCGGTTATTGCACTGAAAGCCTTTTAAAGCGCCTTTGAATAATTTTACTTCTTTGCCACCATTCCTTATATACCCCTCTCTTATACTCTCGTCATTGTGACGTACTATCCGCGCCATCTGGTGGTTTCTTGTTATTTGCATATTATTCTTCAAGATGTGTGTGATTATTCTACAGGTGAAATTTTTATTTTAGAGTTCAATTTCTGTGTGATTCTGAATTATCCTTAATTTATGGACATGAGTGTACTTTATAAATCACATAAAACAAATTTTAAATTCATAAAAGCTATATATTAAAAAAGTAATTATACACATCTTTTTTAAAATTTTAATATATGTTTATTTTATATATCTTACCCACCATAAAAGAAAGAAAACTGCAAGGAAAACAAGAAAAAGAATGTCGAAGAATTCACTGTATCTTCAATATTAAGAAAATAATTTTATGCTACAATTAATGAAATTTTAGGTCATTTAATAATTTAAGGCATGCAAGTAATATTAAACACACATTATTTTATAATTAGAACACGGGACAACTGAACTGAGGGTGAAAGAAGCTATCGAAAATGTTTCTAGTGAACTGGGCATTGGGGGTTAAAGTTTGCACTTCTTGGATGAAACGTTCAGAACTCTATTGCTCTCGATGAGTTAGGATCTAATAAAACCAGTTCAAAATTTATGACCATCATAAAATATGTTAGAGAGAAAAACTTGAAATTTTTTCAGAAATATTTTAAAAAAAAGAGAGAACAAAAATTGAATCTCAAAAGAAAAAGTCCGTTATATGGAAAATGCACTTCGCTATAGAGAGGTTATTTTATGAAGAAAATCGCGAAGTGTTTAAGGTTCTAGGAAAAGTTTGCCATATGGAAAAATTCGCAATATAGAGGTTCGACTATATACATATCATCTTGTAGCAATACATATTTTTAGCCTTTTTTTAAAAACACCAAATTTATTTTTTGCTTATTATGTGAAGGATTTTCAACACATTTTTTAAAGAAATAAATTTTTTCAAATACAATTCATATTCTTTGCCAATAAAAGTCGAATCATCAAAAACAGAATTCAAATAAGTTTTAACGCTATGTTTTGCACAAAAAAAATCTCCAATAAACATTAATTAACTTTTATATTTCTCGTCAGTGAATGTGAATGCATTTTCGTTTATTAATCAAACAAACTTTTTTCGTTTTTCGTTTTCTGTTGAGCATTGTAAATCCTTTAATATGTTTGGATTTAATTTCTTTCAAATGTTCCTTTTCCTAATTAAGAATAGGTAAATTTATTTTGTGTTTGTTCTCTATTTAATACCTAGACCATTATTGGTTCTGTTCTTTAATTGTAACAATGACAATATTTGCTTAGTATAAAGAAATTTTTTAAGAGGTCGCATGGTGTTTAGATGATGGCAAGGTCTTAAAGTGGTTACGTTATTTGTTGAAGTTAAGTTACCGCTTTGATGTTAGACAAATTGTTTGATATTTTGTTTCTGACTCTTCTTTCTTTCGAAAGTAACTGATATATGTTTTTCTATTCTCTGTTAATTTAATCTATCAGTGCACTATGCTTATGAAGCAGTCTTATTTGTATTAATTAAAAATTAATTAATATGTTAATTTTCAATAACAACTATTTTTGAAATTTAAATTATTATTAGTCCATGCTAAGAAATATTTTCTAATGGCTAAACATCACTTAGCTTTACAGAAAAATACCATAAGAAAAACGAACAAAAATGTCAAGCCCTCCCCCCTCAAAAAAAAAAACAAACTTAACCATTGCATTAAAAGGAATCTAATTTAAAAAAGAATTAATAAGGATTTTCAGAAAAATTACTTTAGGAAACAAAATATTACAATAACTTATGATTATCTAGCAGAAAAAAGTTGCACAAACATAACGGTTAGGAAACAAAAAAGCTATTTCTTTTGTTTATTGAATATTTTCGACTGCCTGCGTCTGCGTAACGCAGTGGCCGCTAAAGCCGAATAATTATGTTCACAAACTCGTAGCAGAAAAGTTGTGAGTTTGAATCTTGATGCCTCTGAAGATCCGTAATGCAGAAAAGCTGATGCATGTTAAATCTATCGCGGTTTTAAGTACTCACGTTGGCGTGGTGTGGAAGTTTGGAAAGTAGGTGCCCAACTTATGTGTTGTCCCCGTCACTTGAACGAGATTTAAAATTTCGAAATCCGTTGCCAGTAGCCCTCAAGTTGATTTAAAGAGCAGTATTTCCCCAACTTTTTTGACGCATGGACCCCCAAGCGAAAAAGCTACATAAATGCATAGTATAAAAATTACAAATTAAAAAAAACATTATGTTGAAGAAGTATTTATAGAAATAATAACTTTTGTTTAAAGTAAAATAAAAACAATTAGAGACTTTTGATTGAACTTGATCAGATGTTATGAGTGTATTTATGTCCTGCCCAATGTTTGTGTGAGTCACAACCGCAAATCCCCACGGGCACTAATTACTAGTCGGTTTCTTTTTAATTTTTGTGATGAGGTTTACAACGGTATTGGATCCACGTTCTACCAAACAGGAAGATGGGAAAGCAGTCAACAACTTCTGTACAATAACCTATAATGCAGGATATAAAAATGGGATCTGTTTTTGCAACCAGAACTTGCGATATCCTTGCTGTTTTATTTATTGTTATTTCTTTAAATTTCCATAATAATAATAAAAAAAGGATCACAATTTTATTATTTCATACTAAAGCTTGCGTGGACCCCTGACGTTGTTCAGGGACCGCTAAATCAACTTGAATTTTCCACGGGCCCCTTGAATAATATCGGGGTCCCCTGGGGTCCATAGGGACCATTTTGGGAATTGCTGCTTTAAAGTATGATGTTAACAAAAGAAAAAAAAGTTAATCTGTTTGTCGTAAAAAAGTCACGATACGCATCGCACTGCGCTTGCACTCTCTTCTATATTCCAAACCACACTGAACATCATGAGGACTTTCAGGTGCAGCTCCATCTAACACGCAGGTCCCTCTTTTATTCCTCATAATGTATCATATGTAGAATCAAAACTGGAACCTACGACTCAACATGAATATTGCAGGACATAAAGCTCGCGATTTTAACCTCTGCACTTCTTCGTCTTTCATCTAACCATAAGATCAGCCAGAAATCAAAAGGAATATAGTTCTTTGTAATTTTATTTTTATTTTTTCACATTTTCGTAAAAAAAACAACAAAAAAAACCAAAAACTATCAGTACGAAAAATGATGTATTCTTCTAAATGCTTCATTTTTTACTGGTTACAGTTAATTGTAATTTACAAAAACCAATGTGACAGAAAAGAATAGACACCGAAATAAGAAGTTTAAACAGTATATTCCGGAAAAGAGAAAAGCCCTCGTGTAGCTGAACAGAGCGACGTTAATATTCAACCAATCAATCAATCCGGAAAAGAGAAATTATTCATGGAAACTTTTGTCTTCTTAATATTTTATATTAATAAATCTCGCGATATCATGATTAGTATTGTTTTATTTGAGTCGAGTGTTCGAGTCCTGATTTTATCAAGCAGTGACAGTTTATAGATTTTTTTTTGGTTATGGAGTAACAAATTTTACCGATTTTAATTAAGACGCGTTGTGTAAAAGGAACACCAAGTCTTTTGGTTGAGTGATTGTTTATTAAAGTCTCCCTTACAAACAATATGAGGAATAATGAAGACGCACTTCATAGTTTTGAGCAGTGATCAAATGACAAAAACGACTTTTGAGCTGGCCCCGATCTCTCCAAAAATCCATACCATACCAACTCGAGGACTTCGAGCTCGAGGATTTACATCCATCAGTCCTGAGCGATGGATCGTTAGTAGTATCAAAACTCGAGCCTCTGACCCTACAGACAACGCAGGGACGTCTAAGGGCATGGGCCAACTGGGCCTCGTCTCATTCTCAGCTCAGCCTTAATAAAATCGTGATTCTGTAAAGAAACTTTAATATAAAGGGTGTTTTTTAGAGGTATAGAACTTTAAATTGCAATAAAACAACGATGTATTATTCGATTGACATGAATTGTTTTTATTCGAAAGATAATCTTGTGGCATTACATTTTAAATAGGATTTCTGGCATATGACTGCCACGGCTGGCTCGGATGTAGTCCAATCTGGACGTCCAATTTTCGATGACTTTTTCCAGCATTTGTGGCCATATATCGGCAATAACACGGCGAATGTTGTCTTCCAAATGGTCAAGCGTTTGTGGCTTATCCGCATAGACCAATGACTTTACAAAGCCCTACAGAAAATAGTCTAGCGGTGTTAAATCACAAGATCTTGGAGGCCAATTCACAGGTCCAAAACGTGAAATTAGGCGGTCACCAAACGTGTCTTTCAATAAATCGATTGTGGCACGAGCTGTGGGATATGTTGCGCCGTCTTGTTGGAACCACAGCTCCTGGACATCATGATTGTTCAGTTCAGGAATGAAAAGTTAGTAATCATGGCTCTATACCGATCAGCATTGACTGTAACGTTGTGGCCTTCATCGTTTTTGAAGAAGTACGGATCAATGATTCCACCAGCCCATAAAGCGCACCAAACAGTCAGTTTTTCTGGATGAAACGGTGTTTCGACATACACTTGTGGATTAGCTTCACTCCAAATGCGGCAGTTTTGTTTGTTGACGTAGCCATTCAACCAGAAGTGCGCTTCATCGCTAAACAAAATTCGCTTATGAAAATCGGGAACAACGGTAATCTCGTTTTGGGCCCATTTGACGAATCTACGCCTTGCTTGATCATATTTAAATGTAATGCCGCAAGATTATCTTTCGAATAAAAAAAATCATATCAATCAAATAATACATCGTTGTTTTATTGCAATTTAAAGTTCTATACCTCTAAAAAAACACCCTTTATATATTTTGATATTTAGCCATTTTAATACACCATACATTGAAATTGCAATTCTTAGTTTATGTAATGAATTTAAATTTATATATAAAGCCGAAAATCTCTGTCCTCGGATAATCTATTTAGTTAAAAGTAGTTTTTGTTTCGAATATGCAAAAGAAATTTAAACAGTTGTCGAATTATACATCAGGAATTTCATTGAAGGAAAAAAAAAGTGGATTAATTTCTTCTTCATTATTTTAAGTTATTTGATGATCAACTTAAATAAACGGAAAAAAGCAGAATTGCAATTCTCGTAGAACGATAAATTCTATGTTCTGGACTCTATCTTTTTTTTTTCCTGTAAATTCTTGTCTATTATCTTTAATATCTTTAAAAAACAGAGTTCAGCTTGAATCTAAAATTCTGAAAATTAATTTTATTAAACATATTTTCCACTGTAATTACTGATATTAGTGATTTATTTGAGTATCACGCACTACACCCATAATACAAAGTGTTGGTGTTAATAAACGAATAATAAAAAATTTGTGTCAGGTAAATAAATATATTAATAAATAAAATTAGAATGCGAATCTTACATTTAATCGAGGATTTCTAATTATTTAACACATTGAAACTGTTAAACATAACGAAAAGGAAAAAGATAAATGAAAAGAAATTAAAGAGATGGTTTTAAAAATACTATCTTTCTCCGACTTTCAAAAAGTGAAATAAAATTTTTAAAACTTCGCTAAGCAATACGTGTTATTCCTTTTACCTTTTGCCATTTATAGTTAATCAGTGAGCCATTAGATGGCGCTGCGAAGACAGGAATAATAGCTATTAGGTAAGTACTGCCGATAAATTCAGCAGACTTTATTGGCCATGCAGAAAAGAAAAATGTGTTGCGGCTTTGATTTAATAATTTATATAAAATTTATGTTGTGTGTGTACCCCTATTTATTGTAGACTAGAGTCTGTAATAATACGGAATACTATTCAACAAAGAGCTGCAATCATTGTGATGTTGCCATTATTTTTGATGCGTTAGATCCATCCGAATTATTTAGTTTTTTATCGATTTTATTTAATTTATGTCGTACTATATTTATACGAGTTAGTAACGACGGTGTTTCTGGGTTATTGTTAGGTAATGAGAATAACAGCTGATACGAAAATTTTCATTTTCTCACATTTTCATTATTATATAACGTCAGTTTTGAGACTCAATTATATAAATCTACTATTTTTAAGCTCTGTGTGTGTCAAATTTGATATTTATATATTTCCTGGTTTTGTTTGCTATTATTTTAAGTTTATTTTTTCTTTTGACAGTTTTTGAAAATTAATCATTCAATGCGAGTAATAGAGTAGTTTTTCTGCCTCTTAGTTTTGAGCGGCTGCGATTGCCTAGTGGTTATAACACTGAGCTCGTGACCAAGGACGCCTTGACTTCTTGAGGCCCTGGGTCCCGTACGCAAAAGTAGGTCTTGGGTCCCTACACAAATGTAGCCTCAGTTATGACTCTTAAAAACAGACAGTACATAGCATACGTTGTCAAAAATTCGAGTAAACAAAACCCCGAAACAAATAAATGTGCATGACTTAAATCGTACAAACCGGCTGGATCGACTACCGCCTTTCGAGTGAATGAGTAATGATGGTGTATGGTGATAGCTCTAATGACATGGCTAAGGCTACATGTGATGGACGACGGTCATCACATGTAGCCAGTTGACATATTGTTCGAAATTCCTTGTTTTTCGGAGAGTACAACTGGAAATAACATTTGACCGTTGAAATGATTCGAATCGTGATCTTGTTAAGGCTGAGTAGAGAGCGAGACGAGGCCCCATTGTCGCCGAGGCTCTGGGCCGGGGGTCGCATATGGCCCGCCTTGAATAATTTTGCGGCCCGCGAAATTCTTTACAACTTTACAAAATTCTACTATTTTGTACAATATTTTTTTTTTGTTTAAAAAAATTTTTTTTAAAAAAATAAATTTCTTAACTGTTATTATTTTATCATATTGCTTCGGTTACTTCGAATCTCTTTTTTTTTCTAAATTGAAATTTATCAAACATAAATCGTGTGTCCATACTTAACGCACGAAAATCTGCAACATCAATTATAATACGCAAATACAGATGCATTGGGATCGACTTGAGAAAACTAACAAGGGGAGGCTACGATACATGGATCACCGATTCGATCCATTTTTAGTACACGTGTAGGGCATAACCAGGAGTACAACGGGTGCAAGTAGTAAGGTGCGCTTCTCAGCCGTTTCCGAGAAATTAATTAATCGAAATTCGAGTTGCCGTGCAGCCGTGTGATGTTTATTTTTACCGGCAAGTGAAGAACTTTATCAAGAGACTACAGAACTGCGCTTACATTATCGAACAGGATAGAGAAATATCTTCCAGAGAAGATTGTATCAAAATTCAGTCTCTCGTACAATTTTCTGTTGCATGTTAAAATACGCGTGGTTTGCCGCCAAATTGTGCGATGACCGGACATCGTTCATGAACGTGAACGAAGTTTGCTTTCGGATAGATGTGCTAAAATTCCTGCGAATGCAAAAATTCGGCATTTATCACTTGCGCAAGATGCCGCAATAACTATTGTTTTCCCTGCTTCTATGACCGATATCATCCTACTTCGTGCAGTAATTCGGCGCTCGAACAGCACGATAGTGAATAGAAAATAGGGTAGAATAAATAGTTGTACAAAATACTGGGAATAAAAGTATTAATTCTTCAATCTCCTGTATATGATTTTTCAGAAACCTTTTTTTCCGTTAAAAAATAAATTATACAATTGATTCCAAAATAAATATTATTCAAGACACCTAAATTTGTAAAAAATATGAAATATTAGAAAAAAGAAATCTAGTTCACCTGCGGGATTCGATCCGGCGCTTACGAAGCAGGGCTCTTACCGCTGCGCTACGCGCTCGTTGAATTTTTGCTAACGTAAAACGCATATGAACGCAACTCAAATTTCGATTAATTAATTTCTCGGAAATGGCTGAGAAGCGCACCTTACTACTTGCACCCGTTGTACTCCTGGTTATACCCTACACGTGTACTAAAGATGGATCGAATCGGTGATCCATGCATCGTAGCCTCCCCTTGTAAGTGAAAGAGTTATGAAACTGATATCTCACTAATTAAATAAATTAAACATTATTTGATCATTGCATTATTATTATTATATTATCCATGTTTGTATACATGAAACACAATGAAAACAATAATAATATATCAGTCTGTTTTAAGTTTTTACTCCAACAAATGTTTGCAATGGATGTATATATATATATATATATATATGTAAGGATAATTAAATTAGATTAATAATTAAATTCCCTATCTAGCAATTGACTCATCTTTCTCAGTCCCCATATTCAAGTATCAAACTAATCGCCCATTTGTTTCTTCCGAACATATGGCCTAGCCAATAAACATGTCTAATTCCAGATCGTTAGATTTAATAGTCAACATATGTCAGCATTAACTTGCAAGCACCTTCTTCAAAGCAGTGATACTTACCATATGTTTTTCAAGTGGTATCCACTTGAAACTCCCACCATGGCGTGTTTTTTCCTCCCTGCTCGGTATCAGAACAGATGTAGAATTGGTTGAATAAAGACCGTCCCTTTTTCTAACTTTTAATCTGATTCTGTCTTCAAAATCATGACATATATATATATATATATATATATATATATATATATATATATATATATATATATATATATCTTATTTAAATTTTCAATCGTTAATAAAATACTTTTTATTCATCCATTAAAGTTCAAATACATTTTTTTAATCTTGTAGTAGATGACACTTGATGTTAATACATTTTTCAAATTTTTATTCATTAATTAAGTAAAAACATGAATAAATAGCAAGAAACAAAAATAATGGCCCAACAGTATGTATAGAAAGGAAAATCGGTCGTTGTATCCCTGTAGTGCAGTAGGTAGCGTGTTGAACTTCTAACCCAAAGGGCGTGGGTTTGAATCCCACCCGGGATGGACTAATTTCTGAGGATGTGGTTTCTTTTTTTTTCTTTACTATTTTATTAGAATAATTAAATTTAATTAGTGAATACATAGTAAAAAAAAAAAAAAGTCCAACACCGTATATAGAAAGAAAATGGAAAATTGCAAAGAAAATCGCTTTCTATTTTGTCACTTAATATTGTGATTCTGTCATACGTACATACATATTTTTATTAACTGTAATTATTTAATAAAAAGTAACTAGAATAAAATATTTCTTTGTTAGCCTAAATAGGAATTGACTTAAACATTTTTTTTTATTACTTGCTTTTAAATATTTCCTGTGAATTTGTGCAAGTTTTGTAGAAATCAAAATTATGTTCTTGCAGTTACAACAAAATTTCCATTTTACGTGTGTCTTTTTTGAAACACACTATCAACACCTGCTTAGAATAATTAAATAAATCATCATACATTTTGCTATAAAGTTACATATTTGTAATATTTTCTTTTTTACCGTTTAGTCATGGAAGAGGAATTAATGTAGTTTTACACACAAATGCAATTTTTTCAAAATTACAAACAATATACTATTTCAGTTTAGTTAGCTATTCAGAGTTCTTGAGGAGCATTTGTGTGAGAGCACAATGTTATATTAATTAATAACAAGATTTCTTTGTGACATCAAAATTTAGACAAGTTATTTTTGTAAAATATTATTTTGTGGTAAATTCAATTTTACATTTCAGAAAAAACTATTAGTAATGGATTTTATGTATTCAAACAAATTAACTATTACAGAAACATGAGGTTACACTTCGAAAAAAGGAAAAAAAAATGTTTTATAAATCCGTAAGACTTTCATTAAGAGAGTTTTGGTGTTTTTATTATAAAAATGTAAAAAAAGTGAGCAATTATAAACACAGGTATTCAACAAACTTTTAATAT